>ML803537.1:233862-248544 GCA_009831015.1 Picea engelmannii
ATATCTATGGTTTTTGGTTGGTACAGGCTTAGTTTAGGTACAAGTTGATTACAAGGAAGTGGTACAAATTGGCTACTGGTCAGTGGTATAGGTTGGTACAATTTTAGAATGGTATATCTCACAGTGATAGTGTGGCTTTGGTTTCTTCATTTGAAACTTATATTTCAAGGCGGTTGTATGGGGAAAGGATAGGTGGTTGTAGCCACCTTCTATTTGTAGCCGGAGAACATAGGGGGTTGTAGCCATAGAATTGGGGAGTTGTATATTCCCTCAAGTTGTAGCCTAAAAATATAGGGGTTTGGAGTCTCCTTCCAGTTGTAGATGGAGAAAAAAGAAATTTGGTGCTTCCAATGAATGTAATTATTAAAGACATATAAGAAAAATAATTATGTGGTTTTCTCCTGTATTGGGTTTCCACGTAGAAATACTGGTGTACTATGTATGTGTATGATTTTTTATTTTCTCATGGTTTATTTACTCTGCACTTATTGGATGATAATGCTATATTGATCACAAAGATAAATAAAAATTTCATACTGTGGTTAAAATGATTAAATTTCTCTATTATTGATTCACCCCCCCTCTCAGTAATCCAACAATTGGGATCAGAGAAGGTTCCTTTAGAAATAAGTTTAAGCACTGAAAGGTAGATCATGGAGAGAAACAATATGTATAAAAAGGGAATACCACAGTTTGATGGAAATAACTATGCATTTTGGAGCCGAAGGATGAAAACATATGTACAAGCACATGGATTTGAGGTTTGGAAATTAGTTGTAGATGGATACAAAGAACTAGCAGTGCTGCCAAAAAATGAAAATGGAAAGAAACTCAGTGTAAATAATTCAAAAGCCACAAATGCACTTTTAAATGGTCTTTGTGATTCAATATATACCAAAGTTATACATTGTAGCTCCGTTGAAGAGATTTGGGACAAACTTCAAACTATTTATGAAGGAGATTCAAAAGTCAAAGCAGCAAAGCTTCAAACTTACAGAGGTCAGTTCGAATAGATAAAGATGAAGGAAGATGAGAATATTGAATCTTACTTCTTACGAGTTGATGAAACAATGAATGCAATCACAGGATTGGGAGAAGAAGTTGATGAATCTGTAATTTTTCAAAAGGTACAAAGATCTCTTACAATGATATTTGATCCTAACATCTCAACAATAGAAGAAAGAGCAGATCTAGACTCAATAAGCATGGATTAACTACATGAAATATTCACAACATATGAAATGAGAATTGAACAGGAAAATCTAGGTGTAAAAAAAGAAACATTCAAAGCATCCAAAATGCCAAATCAAAAGGGAAAGAAAAAGGAAAAAGAATAGAGCAACAACAATGACATCTCAGAAGATGATGAAGAAGTGTCCAAGTTTGTCAAAATATTGAAAAAGGGAACCAACTGCAAATATAAAGGTAAGATTCCATTGATTTTTTTTTAACTGTGATGGTATTGATAATTTTGCTAACAAATTTACTCACAAGAAAAAGAAAAGACATGAAGAGGATGATTCAAACAACAAACAAACATATAAAGGCAAAAGAACCAAAAATAAAGTCTTCAAGAAAAGTTTTTGCACCAAAGAAGACTACTCCTCATCAGACGAAGATGAAGTCAGTGAAAGTGAGACAAAAAGAGTTCTATTCATGGAAATAGAAGACTCCGATAAAGAAGAGATTGAAGAGGAGTATGAAGAAGCATAATTTGACTACATAGAAGAATTGTTGAGTGTTATAGAAGTTATAAAAAGAGAAAAGAAGAAAAACAAGAAACTCCAGGTAGATCTAGAAAAGAAAGAAGACATTCAAAAATTAAACTTTGAAGAACTAGAACAGATGATCACTAAATTAAAAGTTCAAATAGAATAAGAAAAAAGAATTGAAGAATCACTCAAAGAACAATTGGAAGAAAAAGACAGGCTCATTGGAAATTTGTATGCAGAGGTTGTTACATTGATAAAATACCTTCAAGAAAAGAATATGAAGAATAGTTCAAAGGTTTTGGATAATATTATCAATAGTCAAAGGCCACATCATGATAGGTCCGAGATAGGATACAATCAGACATAAAGAGGCTCAAGCTCCAAAACAATAGATAAAGAAACACAACCAAGAAGCTATGGATAAACAGTTAGAGGAGGCAAAAAGTTTTACAGCGAAGATCATAGGGACACTCCTCCACCTAGAAGAATCAGATTTCAAAATCAATGACAGTAAGAAACAAGAAAGCCTCAGGATAAAGAAGGATTCAAAAGATCTTCAACTCCTAGGTATCAAACTATATTTTTTGGATTATGTTATGCATGTAATAATTTTGGACATAAAGATGTAAATTGCAGAGCTAATAGCAGGAACATAAACAACTTTGAAAGTCATGCACAAAATGGTTATCCAATAAGGCCTAATGAAACACAGAGAAGAAGCTACAACATGTTTGAATCATTGAGCACTCAATTGGAATGATACAAATAAAACAACTTTGGACACATGGCCAAAGATTGTACAATGACAGTCCCTCCTAGAGAATCACAACAGAATAACAACAGTCACAAACATGTACCTTAACAGATAATATGGATAAGAAAGCAGGATCAATTTAACAATGAAGAATGCACACTCGCTCTACAGGATAAACACAAGAAACTTGGTTGGTATGTTGACAATGGTTGTTCAAAACACATGACATGTGATAAAGACAAGTTTCTTACATTAAGAAAGGAAAGAGATGGATTAGTCTCTTTTGGAAATGATGACTCAACTAGAATCATTGGAAAAATCACAGTCAGAATTGTAAACAAGAATACCAAGGTAGAAAATGTTCTACTAGTGGAAGTTATGAAATTTAATCTTCTAAGTGTAAGTCAAATGTGTGACCAAGGTCATAAACTTACGTTCGATTCACAAAAGTGAAAGATAAGAAAAGAAGGTTCAGGAAAATTGATTTCAACAACTACAAGAAATTCAAGAAACATATATGTACTAAGTGAAATTGGAAATGAAAAGTGTTGTAGGAAAGGAATATGAAGGTTGGCTATGGCACAGAAGAATGGGTCACATAAACTTCGATAACCTTGTCAAATTTAGCAAAAAGGAAGAAGTCATAGAAATGCCCTAGATCACGAAACCAACGAACACATTATGCAAGCATTGTCAACAAGGAAAGCAAACAAAGAGCAAGTTCAAATCAAAAGAATACTCAACGACAAGACCACTGGAAACTATGCATACTGATCTAGTTGGACCAACTAGAACAAAGGGTTTAAAAGGTGAGAAATACTTTATGTTATTAGTTGATGATTTACAAGAATGATCACAGTTTTCTTTCTTAGGAATAAGTCAGAAGCATTTGAAAACTTCAAGGTTTACAAGGAAATGGTTGAAAATCAAATGGATTCAAAATCCAAATGTTTGAGATATGATAATGGAGGAGAGTTTACTTCACAGGAATTTATGGATTTCTACAGGAAGCATGGAATAAAAAGACAATTTTCTATTGCTAGGACACATCAACAAAATGGAGTTGTTGAAAGAAAGAACATGACAGTATAGGAAATGGATCGAACAATGTTAATGGATTCTAAATTGACAGATGTATTTTGGACACATGTAGTGCATACAACAGTTCACATTCAAAATCGAGTAATGGTCATAAAAAACAGTGACAAAACTTCCTACGAGTTATGGAAACGAAGACCAACAAATGTGAAGCACTTCAGAGTGTTCAGAAGAAAATGCTACATCAAAAGAGAATATGGAAGAATGAGAAAGTTTGACTCTCATGTGGACAAAGGCGTACTTATCGGTTACTCAAGTACAAGGAAAACATACAAGTGTTGCAATATAAAGCTCAACAAAGTCATGGAAAGAATCAATGCAACAATTGATGAAACATGTGGATGGAAATTAAAAGAAGAAGAAAATGAAGCAGTGTAACAGGTTTACAAAGAAGAAGCAAATGATGAAGAAGCAACAAAAGGGGAAGATGAAGAAGATCAGGAGGAAGTACAAGAGAAAGTTCAGCAAGTGCCTCCAAATACACATGGAAAACAAGTACAAATGAATCATTCTTCATATTATATTATCGGAAACAAGGATGCAGGAGTTGAGACTAGAAGAATAATTCATTCACTAGAACAACTGCACCTAGCACTCTTATCTATGATTGAACCAAACACTTTTGAAGAGGCCAACGAGGATGAATTATGGAAAAAGGCCATGAATGAAGAATTGGATCAAATAGAGAAGAATGACACTTGAGAATTGGTTCCAAGACCAAGGTATAAGAATGTGATTGGCACAAAGTGTATTTTCATAAATAAATTGAATGAAGATGGACAATTACAAGGAACAAATATAGATTGGTATGTAAAGGATACACACAGGTTGAAGGGATCAAATTTGAAGAAACGTTTTCCCCAGTTGACAGAATGGAAGCGATCCGATTGATATTAGATTATGCATGCTCCAAGAATATTAAAGTTTATCAGATGGAAGTGAAATCAACCTTTCTGAATGGGGAACTTGAAGAAGAAGTCTACATTGAAAAACTAGAAGGGTTTTAACTGTCAAAGAACGAAGATTATGTGTGCGGGTTGAAGAAGGCCTTGTATGGTATGAAATAGGCTCCCAAAGCATGGTACTCTAGACTAGATAGATATCTACAAGAGATAGGGTTCATAAAAGGAAGTGCAGACAACAACCTCTATATCAAGGTAACTCAATATAGTATTTTATTAATTGAAGTTTATGTTGATGATATTATTTTTGGAATTGATGATGACAGGTTAAGCTAGAAATTTGCAAAGGATATTCATAATGAATTTGAAATGTCATTACTTGGAGAACTATCCTTCTTTCTGGGTCTTCAGATATGTCAAAGAAACCAAGAAATTTTTATTTCTCAAACTAAGTATATCAGAGAAATGCTAAAGAGGTTCGGAATGGAAGATTGAAAACTAGTTAACACTACAATGCAAACCAGTTGCAAGTTGAGAAAATATGATGATTCAAAGTATATAGACCAGAGGAAGTACATGTCAATGATTGGAAGCTTACTATATCTGACCGCATACAGACCATATGTAATGCAGGCAGTTGGACAGGTGGCATGATTTCAAACAACACCAAAGGAATTGCATGTCTTAGAATTGAAGAGGATTTTCAGATATCTCAAGGACACATAAGACTTTGGATTATGGTATCCAAAAGGGAAGGATCTATCAATTATTACCTACATAGATGCAGATTGGGAAGGTTGCATTGATGACCGACAAATCACCAATGGAGCAACATTATACTTGTGTGAGCATTTGATATCTTGGCTAAGCAAGAAACAGTCATCCGAATCATTGTCTACAACTGAATTGGAGTATATTATGCAACAACATGTTGTACATAGGTTCTATGGATGAAACGAAATTTGACAGATATACAGGCTGAGTACGATGAGCCCATTCCTATATATTGTGATAATACAAGTGTTATCAATATCTGAAATAATCTAGTGATGTACTCCAAGACGAAGCACATTCCAATCAAGTATCACTTTATATAGGAACAAGTTGCAGAGAAGAACATCAGATTTGAATATGTGGGTACAAAGGAACAGGTTGTAGATATATTCACAAAAATGCTTCCAAGCGAAGCCTTTGAGTATCTTCACCAGAGACTCAGAGTAATTTCTACTCCCAAATGAATTCTTTTGAATGCTTATCTTATATGTCTTAGATTTACATCAAGAAGCACCATACAAAGGAAAGTTCAGGTTGAGGGAATAAGTTTAGAAAGATTTCAATTAAGGGGAGAAGCCCCAAGGACAGTTCATTTAGGGGGAGCAACCCCAGATATGAAGTTACCTTTTCCATTGATGTCAAAGGAGGAGAGATTCACTAGATGCAGGTCAAAGACTTAGATGCTTGGAAAGAGAGCACATAGGCATGGTTCTAGGGGGAGAGATGGTCACAGGGGGAGCATAAGCGATATGACTTCAAAGTTGCATTAGAGTGTTTCCATCAATGCCAAAGGGGGAGATTGTTGATTAATTGGATTGGTTGTCATTGATGTCAACCCTTGAAGCAAGTCTGGTAGAAAATTCTAGTATCTCCAATAGTATGGTTAAGGGAATTCAATTTGATTGATGTATAATGGTATGAAGTTTAATATATTTTTAGGTAATACTATTCTATATGGATAGTACATGTCATGCCATTTCTGGTCATATGTGGAACGCTACATAACTCCTCACGGTTAGAAAGTTATGGCCTTGTGAAGTTGGAGAACCCTCATAAGTTATCTAGAAGGTAGAAAAAGTCAAAGTTATTATAGAAGCTCCTAGAAGAAGTTGACTAGTCAAGTGAGTAAAATTAGGAGTTAATCATGGGTTAAGTTGTTGCAATAAGAAAATAATTAAAAATAAAGTAGTTGCAACTAGAAGTGGAGAATTTACTATTTGTAGCAAAGTGGGTTAGAAATGGATAAGTGGTTAGAARTGGGTTAACCTTAAAAGAAGGAAATTGGGTTAAGTTGGTTAGAAGGTAACCCCTTAAGGAAGCTACATGGAAGTATAAATAAGAGAGAAATGCTCTCCTATTTTCACCTATTGAGCACATTGAATATCTRTTATTGTGTAAGGTTTATTGTAGGTACTCATTGATATATCTGAAGTTGCGCAAGTCTGAGGTATCACGAAGGGTTGATGGTGAAAGTTTCAGAATTGTAGAAAATACTGGAAAAAAAACCCTATGTTCTGAGGCGTATGTAGGMTAACAATACAATAGGGTGCGTACATATGCAATATAACAGTATAATAGGGTGTGTACATACATGGGCTAGTAGTATAATAGGGTGCGTACATGAGAGTAAAKCCATAGAAACTTGAGAAGATGAAGAATCCATGTCTCTAGATTTTGAGAGCAAGCTCMCAGGAAGGTCTACAATGATAAGGTACATCAAATCTATCCATTGGTTCAAAAGGTATGTCTTATTTCTATGAGTAGTTGGATTTTGTTGTATACATGAGAAATGTTTATGGGGGTTTGAGGATTTTCCCTAGAGAGATTATTGGCTGCATGGGACCTTATGTATAAGTCAGATATATAGAAATATAGTTCTAGTATAATCAATATTTATCATTGATATATCTTTATAGTGTTGAGGCACATCTTGTATTTCTTGACATATGGTCAAGGGTTCTTGTGATACATGGTTGAGAGCTTATATTTGAGAATTGGTTGATGTATTGAGAGGTTGAATATCAGAAAGGGTTTAATATCTAGTTCATGTGAGGGTTATTATACTTATTCATGATTTCACACACTTATATGGCACATGACTAGAGAGAGATAAAGATACTTTGGGTAAAGGATATGTATGAGGATGTATGCATAGGGTACAATTACAATCTGGACACAATCACAAGTTGCAGGTTGATGTGAAAGAGGCTATAGAGGGTCAGAATTTTTTAGAAGAGAGAAAACCCTAGTTTTCAAAAGGCATAAGTAGGATGCATAATGGATAGGTCGTGTACATACAAAGGTTGTAGTATAGATAGGGCACGTACATACACATGATGCATAATAGAAAGGTCATGTATATGTGGTTTTTGGATGGTATATGATCAGTTCAAGTACATGTTGATTACAAGGAAGTGGTACATGTTGGCTACAGGTCAGTGGTACATATTGGTACAGGTTTACAGTGGTATATCTCACAGTGAAAATGTGGCTATGTTTTCTTCATTTGACACTTATATTTCAGGGCAGTTGGATGGGGAAAGGATAGGTGGTTGTAGCCACCTTCCGGTTGTATCCAGAGAACATAGGGGGTTGAAGCCTCCTTCTAGTTGTAGACAGAGAATTGGGGAGTTGTAGCTTGAAAATATAAGGGATTAGAGCTTCCTTCCAGTTGCAGTTGGAGAAAAAAGGAAGTTGGTGATTCCAATGAATGTAATTCTTAAATACATATAATAAAAAGCATTATGTGTTTTTCTTCCGCATTAGGTTTCTACATAAAAAAATACTGGTGTATTTTTGTTGGCATAGGGCTAGACCCAGGGTTCAACACTTTAACAACGCACCAACAAAACCCTAACTACCGACCCTTTCGACAACACCTGCGAAGAAGATGCAGTCTCACCCGAGGTAGAGGCAGGGGAGTTTGCAAGACTCAGGTTTCTACAACCTAGCTGAGACAAAGATATGTGATTATAACACTTAAGAGAGCACTTAGACAACAATTAGATTATGATTCTCATATACATCATAGATCAAACCCTAAGTATGGAACAACACAATAATAATTAGATCAAACACTTTCAATCTTTAGGCACATAACATCAACTCAGGTCTAGCATTCAATTATCATCAATAGAGCACTAAGCATCCATACATCTATCTAGCATATACAAGAACAGTGCACGAAGCATATAAACAACATGAACAACATTGCACAAAGCACATCAACACATGATATACATGGTTCACCCCAGTGTGGGGATACATCCACCAATATTCTTCTTCTTCTTCTTTATTAGTCTTCGAGCTCTTACATTCTTCTGCTCCTATGCACAAAGCCACATAGCCAACTTTGCAAAGGAAAGGAGATCTATGTGAACCTCTCCAGATCCTCCTTCCCTGGATTAGGTCTAGGCACAGAGACAACTCCTCAATATCACAAATCCTTACACAGTCTATGCACAAATCCTCTTACAATCTCTTGCACTAAGCCAACACTGACAACATATGGTGCACATAGCCCACTACAATAACATATATTGAACTACTCTTACATTGCTTAGCTACTTATTTATACATTACAAAGAGGCCTAAACATGGGTAAACCCATGGGTTGACATCCCATACCCGTTACATAAACCCTAATAACCCAAAAAGCCCACAAAATAGGTGAGATCCTGCGATCTCAGCTTCGCTTGGGTGCTCCATCTTCGACCAGCTCGTTGAAGTCCCAAAAATGGTCAAACACAACCAATATTTTCCTCAAAACTTGGTCAAGGGCCAATAGGCCCCCAACACTCACTTGTGACTCATCCCGAGTCACTTAGATATGGGAAATAATGCTTCGAAAGCCTCAATCTTAGCTTGAGTTGCCCCAAATTGCTGCTTCGCCAGAGCCTCCTGCTCAACGAACTCTTGAATTACTTGCTCGGTGAAAGGCCCTTCCAGGGTTCCACTATCATGACCACCTGTTCCAACTATGCGACTTGTCCTTCGATCTCTTCAAAAAATGTGAAAGCTTCATCCTACACTGGCTAGAGTCTCTGTGTCACCTCCATGACTTTTCTCTGGATAGCAGTAATCTACTGCTGGACTACATGCTTCTCATGTGATCTCTTCATCTTCTTAACTACCGTAAGCAACTACATCTGTGCCTGTACTGTGGATGTCTTCTCTTGTGATTCTTGGAGTTTTGATTCCAATGTCTTCAGCTCCGGGTCTTCTGCAAGGCACTCATAGGTCTGTGCACTTCGAGCACTTAATTGTTTACACTCTGAGGCCAACGCCCTGATCCTTCTTACTACATTCCTGGAAGCTTCCTCCCTCTGATCGTGCATTTCTTGCAGAGTGCTAGGTACTTCTTGGAGCTCTAACTCAGCTACTCTTGCTTGAAGCTGCTGAATGGCCTCAGTGAGCTTCCCCACTTGTATCTCGGCTGATTCTTCTTCCTCCTGTGCCAATCCTGACATAGAGAAAAGTTCTCTAGTTACTTCTTCTTTGAACATAGTCTTCTATGCAAGCAACTGGTCTTTTTCTTTTTGCAACTTCTCTTTTTCCTCCTCAAACATCGCCTTGATTTCATCTTTCTCCTACTGCGCAACTTGAAGTTTCTCTAGGACCTCCTCCTTTTCTTTCTTTAAGGCCTCTGTGGCCTGTTTCTTCTCTTCTCGGGCTTGAAGAAGACGAGCCTATGTTGCATATGCTAGTCTGCATAATTGGGTGGGCTCATCCCCCAATTCTATACTTTTTGATGAAGAAGGCGTAGTAGGTACTGCATGGCTTGAATGTATAGATTGTTGTATGTCCCTGAGCTCCTTTTCTATTCTGTCATACATTGACTCCTATTTTTCTCCATGTCTATACAAGATGTCTTCTGAAGCATCGTCTACAGATGTGATGATGAGATCAATATCATCCAATGTGAGTACATTCTTTGACTGAGGCTTGTTGGTGAAGGCCTCTTTCTTGCTGAAGGTTTCTCCGAGGAAACCTTCCTCTTCTGCGATGTTTCAACTGTAGTGAGGGGATCCTTTGGCGGTGTCACTTTGCCTTTTTCTTTTTTGTCTCCTTCTTCCCCTCCTTCTTCTTGGTTCACTTCGCCTCCTCCTCCTCCCATGGGTGAATCAATCCTACTCTCTTCCGATGCATTGTCCTTATCATCACTTTCTATGTCCTCCATTGCCTCCTTTTTCTTCTTTTTCTTTGCGTTTCTCTGTCCATCATACTCAGTCTGGGTGACCAAAGGAATTTCTATAATGTTGGGGTCAGAGAGTTATGCATCTTCAACTAGTACAAGGAATTCGGTTGACCATTCCTTAGTGATATCTTGCATGTCTTCGTTAGTCAATTTATAATACGACTGCAACTCCTCCTTACTTTCATCCCTACGCATAGTGATGTAGATGAAGTGTTGGTCTGCGCGAAACTTCGCTAGTGGCCTGTATGTGTGCAAAGTGTTTGGGGTCATCTGTGGGAATTGTTGAATGGCGTGCTTCAGCTATAGGTAGTAAGCATGGAAAATCGTGTTCGATTTCCACTGCTTCGCCATATCACTCATATACCACAAGGTGGATAACCTTGCATCCAATGGATCTGATGGATTGACTTCTAGGAAGGATTCTCCTTTCGGCATTTTCCAAGCGACAAATGCGATGAATATCAACAGCCAACTAAAGTGAAACTCATACCCTTGATCTTGTGCTTCACGACAGTCCTTGTCCAACTCGTTGACGAGGTAGATCGCCTAGTTCATCTGCATTCCTTTGACACACTTCCCTTCGAGGTCGACTACAAATCCAGTGACTTGCGTCGACCGGTTCTTTCCGATGAGATTTCCAGCTATAAGTTGACAAGCTAGGTGCACTGCACCATCCTAGATGGAGGCTACCTTGGACAGGAAAAATAAGCAGCTCCAGAATCGAGCTATAGGGCTTGTAAAGGTCCAGTGGACCTGGTACGGTCCTGAGGACGTGACATGGGAGCATGAAGAAGTAATGCGGGCAGAGTACCCGCATCTTTTTGAAAATTTTGAAGGACACACAGAGATAGTGTAAGTTGCACTAAGGACAATGCAAAAATAAGGGGAGGGGGATTGTAGTGTCCCCAAGGTCGAGCCCCATTACAGATCATGTTTTATGCAAAGAATTGTAAATGTGTTCTATAGGCTGGTGAGCCAAGTCTTGTATAAGCTGTAGGCTTATGTGTTTTGTTAGGCTAGGGAGCCTAAGTGTTGAAGGCCAGGAGCCTGCTGATGTACTTGTATGTATGCAGATCAATTAATAAAATATAAACACCACCAGTGCAAACCGACCATGAGGAATGAGTGATGGGGGACTGAGCGTCCACAGAGTGGGCAAGGAACTAGGGGCTGGAAGGTGGGAAAGGGGCTGAGTGATGAGCCTAGGGGGCTTAGGCCTGGAATAATATTTTAATATTAATGCCTAAAAAATCCATGTACACATTATTTTATCCTAAGTCCTTTTGGAAGGACCCATGATTTCCCAAGTGGTGGGAGGAAGGCGTATGAATGGAACGCATGCAGTTCCTAGGGTGACAAGTGTTAACCCTGGTGCATGAAAATAAAACAGAGGCATTAATCCGTGAAGGGGTTCTCAGCCATTCGATCCGTTTTCCCTGAGCGAGAGCCGAGTGGGAAAGCCAGTCTGCAAGAGACCTTTGGGTAATCCCGATACATAAAAGAAAGCCTGTGTTTTGTCCTGAAGAATTCGTGTACACCCTGTCCAGTGAGGGTGGAGTCTGTGTCTATCTCTGAGAAATTCCGTGAGTGCATTCCTGAACCGAAACCCTGTGTTGAACTCGAGAGGAAGAATCCTTTTTGTTTGGGAAAAGCTGAGCTAGCCTGTGCGTGGAGCCTGTTCTGAAATCATGCCGTGAGATCATCCAGTGATTTTTGAACCGTTTTGGGAAGCCTTTGTCTGTGTTTTCCGTGGGTTGTTGTGACTGCGCAGTATTGGTCTGTGTGAAGTTGGTTGGCCTGTGAGCGACTCCTCTATGTGAGAGAGTGCACAGAGGGAGAAGAGAACTCCTGGAAGGAATCCCTGTAGCTGCCATAGAGCCCGGAGACTTCCGGTTCGGTCTGTTCCTGTAACCCAAGGTAAGGGAGACTGGCAGCTGAAGGACTGTCTAGGTGACAAAGAAGGTGCACTCTCCCGGGGTGGAATAGGCATGTGGGGAATGAGGGTCTGTGGGCAGTGAGCATGGAAGATTCCTGGGAGAGCTTCCTTCCTGGTGGTTGTGTATGTGCTATCTTCCCTGTAACCTCAGCCTGAGTCTAGATTCCTTGCCGTGGGGTGGAGCTCGGTCCCAGCTTGGGGGTGACCCACTGTTGAGCTGAGGAACAGTGTGGTCTAACGCTGGGAGGTTCATGGAAGGCCTGCACTTGGTTGGTGAATTCTACAACTGTTCAAAGATAAGTATTTGCATTATGTTTTTAACACATTTTGCATGCCTGTGTTGTTCATGTATCATGTTTTCCGCTGTGTAAATGAATTACTATTGATTGCGATGGATTGTTTAATTGTAGCAGCATCCAGATATGTTTCACTCTATAATTCAAGTGTGTTTAACTGTTTAAATGCACTTGCTTATAAATTTTGTATGAATTATGTAAAAGTCGTGTACAGAATGGTAACTGAGAGGATGGTAAAACCTGGGTAGTGAAAGGGTACACTACAAATTGGTATCAGAGCCAAGGTTTCGACACTGAGCCTAGACGGTCCAGTTGAGTGGTCTTTGGACTGAGGGTGAGAGGAGAAATTGTGTTTGGAGGACCAAATTCGGACCCTGGTATGACCCGGGGTGTATGGGAGTTTAAACTCGGGAGAATCGTGAGTCGTAAGATCACTGTGGGATTACCGTCAACCGTATGAATTGACAGAGGTTGCATAGAGTTTAAGTCCTCATGGGTAGAGGAGAATTCCCGGAGAGGCAACGGGATATTGGAGTCATCGGGAAAAGTCCCGATAGAGGAGTCATCCATCGGAAATCGGGATATCAGGAATCGTGGGAACAAGAGATTCATGCATTATAAAACCTCGAACCCCGAAACACCGATAAGGGTATAAGGCTGCGGTCTTACAAGACTGCGGTCACATAGACCTATGCTTAACTGTGAAGGGCTAAAGAAAAAGTCACATCGACAAATCGCAGATCGGGGGTTCATGAGCGTAGGAAACTCATGTCGTTGGGAAGCCAAAACCTCGATACCCGAAACCTCAATTGGGAACTGTGCCACATGGACACGTGGAGTTGTACCGCGTGCCAATGGGACCCGATGACGTCATTAAAAGCAACGTGGAACCACATGAACTTGTCGCGTGCCATCATGATGGTGGGTGACAGCTGTGCTGTGGACCGTAGGGTAAAGTGAGTCGGAATTTTGGAAATCAGAGTTCTCGAACACATAGAAATCTTGTCACATGGAGTCGCGATCCGTGATTTCGTGACATGATCCAAACCGTTCATATTGGGGAACACGTGGCAGAGATCTGCCATCGGGAAAGTCCCAACAAGGAGTAAGTCCATCGGTGTTTGAAGTTCATCGAGAAATCGTGAGTCCCATGAGCAGGCGCATCATGGTATTGAAAACCCCGATGAGAAGGAGGACAACATTGAAGTGGAGGCCAGCTGTCCGCGTAACGAAGCGTCGGGATTGGGATGAGCGGGAATCTCGCGAATGTATGCATTGACA
Organism: Picea engelmannii; assembly: GCA_009831015.1. Classification (NCBI taxonomy): domain Eukaryota; kingdom Viridiplantae; phylum Streptophyta; class Pinopsida; order Pinales; family Pinaceae; genus Picea; species Picea engelmannii. The sequence goes on from ML803537.1 coordinate 247,813, forward strand.
CATCACAAACCCCGTAGCCCCGATAAGGGATAAGGCTAGGGTCACGAGTCAGTGGTCACATCGGCTAGGGCTTAGCTTGGAGGGATAAGGCATATCGGAGAATCAGGGGTTGCGAAGACATGCGCCTATTGACAGTGCAAGTGTCAAAACTCCGATAGGAGTAGTCATGAGAGGGAAATGACCATGATCAGGGTGCATGGTCATATGAGTCAGGAGCTAGGCTCAGGAGGGCTAGCACGTAAAAATGGGTCATCGGAGATCGGGAATCCGAGAGGACAGTAAACCTCGACATCAGAAATTGCGAAACTCCAAAACTTGAAGTCCCGAAATAACTGAACTTGAAGTTTCGGACGCCCGAAAAACACAGAGCCAGACAGAACTCAGGAAACTTTGAGAAGTTAAGATGTCTTTCATTCTTGTTCGTATTAATTATGAATGTTGTGGATTGTTCATAAAGTTTAATGGTCTGACAAATTTTGAATTCAATTGCACAGTGCATGTGTAGAGTTCAATGAAGGCCAAAACTTCAGATAATCAACGCCAGGTATGGAGTGGGGAAGAATGAAAATTCTCCCTGAAATGGAAGACGAACAAGAAGGAAAGGATGTTAACCAGGGAGTCGAAGGATCAAACTCTAATGGGCATGGAAAGGAGATGGATAAGGAAGGACATATAATGAAAATCCTTGAAAGATTGCAAAGAGAGGCCAAGGAGCGTCGAGCCGATAGCCGA
>ML803538.1:0-14149 GCA_009831015.1 Picea engelmannii
ATGGCCTAGACCTTGTTGGTACTGAATGTGGACCATAGTTAGCTTATGAGGCCCTTTTCCCTAGTGGAGTAATAACCTCAACTTAGGGGTGATTCACTGCTGAGAGATTATGAGCAATGCAATCTATGGTTGGGAGGAATGTCTGAGGTATGCAACCAGTCAATGTTTTCACAATAGATAAGTGTTGCGTGCCCTTGCTGTGACACTCTATAATTATGTGTTAATTTGTTGTATGCTTATGGAATGGTTGTGTGTGTGTGTATTCATGAATTGTCCTTGTATTATGCATGAATCTACATGTCTAATTGAATTGCGTGACAAGGGATAATATGTTATTGGTACATAGTTGAGAATTTATGGGCAATTTCAAAGGGAAATTGTGAAATTTCCAGTGCCCCGCCATCCCAGTAAGCACCAGGGTGGATGGGTACATTACAGTAGGTTTTCCCATCCACTGACATTCATCACAATGAGATACATTGTCAAATACTATCCTTATAAACTGAGGTACTTTCTAAATATTATTGTAAATATTATTTAGGAAAAATATGAAAAGTCCTAGGTGCAAGAAAAAATCATTCGAACCTCTTGGAAAATGAAATCAAAGGTCACTACTTTCTAAATATTATCCTAAATATTATTTAGGTGAAATATCTTAGAATCTAAGGGAATTTGACCTTCATAGTATAGATTTTATTTTATTTATCGGAGTTGTCGTGACGAACTGTTCCAATGGAATATTCACAAGAATATATAGATCATCCTTTTGCATTGTGGTGTAGGAAATATTTTCATCTACATTTGATTTTCTCTCTATCGAGTTTCTTGAATCCATGGATAATATGTTCTTCTTCTTGGCATCATTCTCATGGTTCTTTGGATTCAACTATGAATGTAGCTTCCAACACCTATCTTTGATGCGACTATTGATATTAAAATGGTTACAGTGATTGTTTGGATCCTTTCACTGATGTGTAGTTGTTTTTGTCTTCTTATCCTTTACTTTCCACTTCTTCTTTCCCTCCTTGGAAGCATCTTGGTGGTCTTTATACTCGGTTGTCCTTTAATCTTTCCCATATTCTCCATATATTGTGTTAACACACATGCCTCAGCAACTTTCCTAGATTTAAAGAGTATCATGTTCCTCCTAAATGATTGTGTATACCACCTAGATACTCGAGGAGTACATCCAAGTGTTGTGCCCCCACAAAAACCTCCCAAAATTCTTGTCTTAGCCTCTATCCAAGACAAGAAATTGGCCCCCCTTTAATTCTTCCAATCGGAACCCTCACACACTCTCTCTCGTGAAAATAATTGCGCCAAATTTCTCTTCACCCTACCTCACTTTACCACTTTCGATTACTCATCGGATCACTTATATCTGACAATCTTCACTTTGGTAAGTCCCCTCTTCCTTTGGTGATACATATCATTTTGACGTGTAAATCCTTCTTCCACCTTTGCACTGACATACCATTGGTTTTCTCATCATTTCATCATCTACCTCCCTTTGAACTTGGCTAACGCACAATCTCACTTCTGCCAAACCTCACTGACTCACATCTTCATCGTCAACAAAATTCCCGTGATCAAAGTCATCTCATGGATATTGATCACATTATTATCATGCAGACACATTTCACTAGCTAACTCACTTCCACTCACGTTGTTGCATCACATAACAATGAAATTATCTCCCTTTAGCTTCACTACATTGATTATTGACAAGGTTCACCTCTTCTTCCTAACATGCTACTTGTTGACAAGTTTCCCTCTCATGTCGTAAATGCATCAGCGAAAAGGTGTCAACCCCTCATCATCGTCAAGCACATCGAGGACATTTTGCTTCCTCTCGCCAATGTTGATCAGGTTAGCATACCCCACTTTTTCCTTGAGGTTTATCTCGTCCCCCTCCCAGATAGGATCCCTTATTGTTGTGTTCATCATTCAATCTCCTTACATTTCCAATGATTAAACTTTCCACTCCTATATAGACAATTGGTCAATAATTTCCTATCTCACCTGATTCTCTTCAGAGCACAGTCATAATCAAGTTTTAGTGTTCCCATTGGATTTCTTTGTGCACATGGTACTAGCTTGTTTGTTTTACATTTCTTAACGTTACAATTAAATATTCATCATGGAAGCCTCACCTAGCATCAAATGGGTTAATCATAACACCTACAGGTCTTCCGTTGGTTCTGAAACACACTTTGGGAGAAATTTGGTCCTTTTAGCTCCTAGACCACTAAGCGCACTAGACTTCAATTGGAAGTTTTGGAGGATTTATAACTTTGTGTTATTAATGCATAACCTCAGTATTAATGGGTAGATCAAGATCTTGTATATCACATATGACCCAGAAACTAACGGAATTAAATTTGGATGAAGCACCAACGAACGCGGGACCCGAACTTTCATTAAAACATGCCTTTGTGCACAATTTTTCGGCATCCATCAAAGTAATATTTCATCTATTAAATAGGATAATTGTATTATTATTTCCATTATGATTCCAATGTAACTTACGAAATCGAAATACGTGGTATGAAAGTGCCAAAACGATCTTCTAATATTTCCCGCCAGGAAAGCCTCAATAGTCATGGCCATCATTAGAAATGGATCCACTCAAACGATAGAATAACATGTTCAGTTATCTTGATAGAAACGTTTCTATTTTCTCTTTGCGTTGCAAAAAACAACACCTCAATCAGGCATCATATGAGGAAGTTACGAGATTTTGAACTCAAGCTCTCATTGTCTCTTGCCAATTCAACACTTTGAAGTTTTCCAATTTTTGCTTTCCCCGAAAGGAGGAGTTGTATTCGACTCTTCCGAGCTACTCGGAGGAATTCTCTTCAACTCTTTCTAGCTGCTTGGAGGATTTCCCTTCAACTCTTCCATGTTTCTCGTAGGATTTCCCTTCAACTCTTCTAAGTTGCTCAGAGGAGTTTCCAACAAAGCCTCTGAGCAAGTTCAAGGAAGTTGTTAAGAAAACCTTCGAGCAAGTTTGAGGAAGTTGTTAAGAAATCCTCCAAGAAAGTTTAGAGAAGTTGTTAAGAAATTATCCAAGCAGGTTGGAGTATTTTTCATCAACTCCTCCGAGCAGGTCAGAGGATTTGTCATCAACTCCTCTGAGCAAAAGAAAATTGTCTCTCGTAAATTGACCATAATTTTTGACTCGGATGTCTGCTTTGAAACTTCTTTATGCCATTGAAAAGGTATTTCATAGCTCTACAAATTTATAGTTATGTGATTTGAGATGGCCTCGATGGGTCTTGGAAGACTCAAAGGGTCATCCCACGTAGAGGTACAGAGAGGAGCCATGGGTTGGTTAAGAGTTAAGTGAAATGACTCCACATGGGCAAGCTTGTCACCTGGCCCTCCTTCTAGCGAAAATTATGTTGTCAAGTCCAAATTCACCCGACAACAGTAAGGGGTTCTCCCTAGTAAGAAGTCTCAATTATACCTCTCATCATTTGGAATAGGGAACCCATTCGGATTTTGGCCCGACAACCATTTGCTGGTTGGTTTTACCAGTTGTGGCCCGGTCCACCGATGAGGGTGAATGATGAGTGGTTGTGAAATGGAATATGTAGATGAATACTATCTAAATTTAGGCCTAATATAATTCTAATCTAACCTATCCTAGCTAGGATAAAACTATAGTAAAAAAATGATTTGTAATGAAACTAAACTATGCATAAACCCCAATCAGATAATTGTCATGAAGTTACACAGTTAAAAACACATGCATACAAGTCAATAACCAAAATAGTCTAAGTCACATTTCTACATACACTCACAACTCATTCGCTTAGGACAGGTAATATGAGAAAGAATCACAAAATTGTAAGATGGCATATATTGCATCAAAATAGTCCATAAACAAACAAGCTCTTACATCCCATGTGAACAGCAAACATTCTGCTTGAAATAGTTTGTAGAAAAACAACAACACATGCAAGTCCTTCTCTTAGTCAAAATTTTTCCCTAAGGGCTTCTCCGTATTAACAGTTTCTGCAATAGTACATGAAAACTCTTACGGCAACTCTCCAATTTTAGCTGACACTATATTCAGGAAGTAGTTCAGAGGTGTAGAATGTTTGAAAAGCCAAAATCCCTTTCTCTAGGTTATATTCAAGTATTTATTGAGGTTCAATAATACCTTTGGCCTTTCTTCTCCCTTGGTGACCTTTCGCCTTCCATCATTTGTCCTCATCCTCTTTGCAATGATGAGAAATAAGAACAATGGTTACATTTCGAATTGGTCTCCTAGTGCTAGTGGGTCGACATGGATTTCGGCCATATGTGTCTTGCACATCATGAAGATTGGCTTTGGGTGTGGGGGAATCTTCATAGTCCAGAGTTTAATAATCGATCATCATGGAGTTTCTAGATCCTTGCTTCATACATTTTCCTGACACTTCCTTTGTTGATCTTTCATTATTGCTCCTTCATCATCTTTAGTTGTAGATTTCATCACGAGAATGTTGAGTGTGATCCTCCTTTGCTCGATACCTGACAACATTCAACATACAATAGATAAGAGTAAATCTAAATCAACTATCCAAAATAATCATTTGAATGCAAATAAATGGGTCATATAATAATTGAAGTATCATTTATAAACTTCCTTGAGTTTGATTCATGGCTCCTCCATTCGCGGTCGAGTTATGGTATTCTTCAAGGCTGTCAATAAGGTCTCATATCTTAATCCAAAACTAATTATGCCATATGTTATGAATTTCTCAAATCATATAACTAGGTAGTTGTAGATATCGGAGATAAATTTCCAACGGTATAAAGAACATGCAAAACAAACACCCGAGTCAAAAGTTACGACTACTTTACGAAATCCAGTCTTCTTCTACTCAGAGGAGTTTGAACTAACTCCTCCAACCTTGATGGTAACTCCTACGAACTGGAATAAGTGTACTATTAATTAGGAAATTCTCAAATCACATAACTAAAAAGTTGAATATCTATGAAATACCTTTCCAAACGGTATAAAGAAGTCACAAAATAGACACCCGTGTCAAAAGTTATGGTCGATTTACGAGAGACGGTTCTCTTTTGCTCGGAGGAGTTTATGACAACTCCTCTGACCTGCTCAGAGAATTTCTTAACAACTTCGCTGAAATATTTGGATCCTTTGAAGGAAACTCCTCTAAATGGATTGGAAGAGTTGAAGGGAACTCCTTCGAGCAGCTTGGAAGAGTTGAAGGGAACTCCTTCGAGCAGCTTGGAAGAGTTGAAGGGAACTCCTCCGAACTGGAATAAGTGTACCATAAATTAGGAATTTTTCAAATCACATAACTAGAAAGTTGTAGATATATTAAATACCTTTCCAAATATACAAAGAAGTCACAAAATGGACACCCGAATCACAAGTTATAACCATTTTATGAAAGTCAGTATTTGTCTGCTCAGAGGAGTTTGAACTAACTCCTCTGACCTTGATCGTAACTCCTCCAAACTGGAATAAATGTACCATGCATTAGGAATTTATCAAATCACATAAATATAAATTTTTACCACTATGAAATAACTTTCCAACGGTACATAAAGAAGTTGCAAAACATACACCCGAGTTGAAATTTATGGTCAATTTACGAGAGACATTTCTCTTTTGCTTGGAGGAGTTGATGACAACTACTCTAACCTGCTCGGAGACTTTCTTAACAACTTCTGTGAATTTTCTTGAAGGATTTCTTAACAACTTCCCCGAAATTGCTCGAAGTCTTTGTTGGCAACTCCTCCGAGCAGCTCGGAAGAGTTGAAGAGAACTCCTCGTTCCGGGGAAAGTGAAAATTGGAAAACTTCCAAGTGTTGAACTGGCAAGAGACAATGAGAGATTAAGTTCAAAAGCTCGTAACTTCCTCATACGATGCCCGATTGAGGTGTCATTTTTTACAACGCGGAGAGAATAGAGAAACGTTTCTATCAAGATAATTGAATATGTTTTTCTATCATTTTAGTGGATCAATTTCTAATGATGGCCATGACTATCAAGGCTTGCCTAACGGGAAATCCTAGAAGATCGTTTTGGCACTTTCGATTTTGATTTCGTTAGTTACATTGGAATTGTAATGGAGAGAATAATAAAATTATCCTCTTTGAGAGATGAAATATTTACTTTGACGGATGCAAACAAATTGCGCCCAAAGGCGTTTTTTAATGAAAGTTTGAGTCTCACGTTCGATGGTTCTTCATCCAAATTTAATTATGTCAGTTGTTGGGCCATATGTGATGTACAAGATCTTGAGCCACCCATTAATATTGAGGTTATGCATTAATAGCACAAAGTTATAAATCCACCAAAACTGCCAACTGACATCCAGTGCGCTCAGCACTGTCTAGGAGTTGAAAGGACCAAATTTCTCCCAAATTGTGTTTCAGAACAAATGCAAGACATGTAGGTGTTATGATTAACCCATTTGATGTTAGGCGAGTCTTCCACGATAAATATTTAATTGTGACGTCAAGAAACGTAAAACAAACAAGCTAGTACCATGTGCATGAAGAAAGCCACTAGGAACACTAAAACTTGATTATGACTGTGATCTAAAGCGAATCAGGTGAGATAGGAAATTATTGACCAACAGTATAGAGAGGTGTGGAAAGTTTAATCATTGGAAATGTAAGGATATTGACTTATGAACGCAACAAGAAGGGATCCAAGCTAGGAGAGGGATGAGATAAGCCTCAAGGAGAAAGTGGGTTACGTTGACCTGATCAGCATTGGTGAGAGGAAGAGAATTGTCCTCGATGTTCTTGATGATGATGAGGGTTTGACACCTTTCCACTGATGCATTTGTGACATGAGAGGGAAACTTTTCAACAAGTAGCGTGTTGGGAAGAAGAGGTAAACTTCATCAATAAGCAATGTAATGAAGCAAAAGGGAGAGATTGTCACTGTTATGTGATGCAACAACGTGAGTTGAAGTGAGTTAGTTGGTGAAAGGCATGCGCGTGATAATAATGTGACCAATATTGGTGAGACAACATTGATCATGCAAATTTCATTGATGATGAAGATATGAGTCAGTGAGGTTTGGCAGAAACTAGATAATGCGTTAGCCAAGTTCAAAGGGAGGTAGACGATGAACTAATAAGAAAACCAATGTTGTGTCAATGAAAAGGTGGAAGAAGGATGCACGCGTCAAAATGTTATGTATCATCATAGGAAGAGGGGACTTATTGAAGTGTGTATCATCGGATATAAGTGATTTGATGAGTAACCGGAAGTGGTAAAGCGAGGTAGGGTGAGGATAACTTGGGTGTAGCTATTTGCATGAGAGAGAGTGTGTGAGGGTTCTGATTGGAATAATTAAAGGGGGGCCCAATTTCTTGTCTTGGATAGAGGCTAAGAAAATAATTTTGGGAGGTTGTTGTGGGCGCACAACACAAGGTTCTTGGGAGATACCCAACATAATGGCATTTGTTTTTAACTCAATGGTGTACTCTTGAGGACTTTACCCTAGATTATATCAGAAGTAATTCCAAAAAATCCATTTGTCATCTTCACAATTGACAAAGTATAACTAGGAATTAATAAGGGTTTTAAACACCACCCACTTAGTTATCGAGGGATCAACCTCTGACCTAAGTATCTCCATGTGACTTTCCCATGAATTTTGGGCATGGCCCTCTAACTTCAATTGGGAAAACAATTTTTTTTGCTCCTCTACTATGTTATGAACAATGAAATAAACCTCAAACTATTGTACCACTGATTCAACTTCATGGCATTGATCTCATATTGGTAGGGTTTGATGTCCATTTCCACTTTCACTTTAAAAAAATATTGGGAAGAAGTGGTGGCACTGGAACTTTGTCTCTCTTTCTTTGGCCCTTTTTTCTACTCCTTTTATGGGTTTTTTTTATGTCCATATTTCTCATTCAATCTAGATTCTAAGTTAAATAAACCAAACTCCCTGAAAAGTCCAAAATTTATGTAGATCCACCATGGCAATGACCATGTTGTGGGATATGCTAGTGACTTGTGCTTGTAGCTTTGAAAATCTCTCTTCTGACTCATCCCATGGATTGTTACTATAATCATCCATTGTGGCTAGGGTTTTAGACTTTACGTTAACTATGGGATCCTGCAACTTCCCACAATAGCTCCAAGGAAATCTACTCCAATACCAATATGGTCTATAAAATACCATGGATATTACATTGGAATGAGTCATCAGAACAAAACTTACAATATTATGAAATCTCTTATTAAATTTTGTTTTATGTAGATTCCATATTTAGTGTTACTATCACAACGACTATAATACTAAATAAAATGAAATGAAAATGAAAGAGACAAGCAAACAACACACAATCCACATAATTAACACAAGATGTATAAGGGGAAAACCCAATATAGGAAAAACCCATCTAGAAGGTGAGGTGTGTGCTATGCTCTTTTCTTCTTAGTTATGTAATGAAAATCCAAAGAAAGGGGCACTCACTATGGAGTTTCCATGGACATTGTCATAAGTATGGCTACTCTAAGATCTTTTACTTCCTTTGTTCTACTTCAATATCCCACTCCTATATGTGCTACTCAACTATGGAACAATAAACAATACAATAAGAATGGAACCCTTCCTTTCCTAGAGGCCTAGTATTTAACATAATTTGATACCCATCTACGGTTATGATTTATTAGGATTTTGCATGGCTTAACCCCTAATTAATGTTAGGCCTTTGGACCCTCTAGAATCTTCTTGAAAGTCCATAGGTGACTAGCTCCACATGTGTGAGTAATGGAAGTTGATGTAGTATTTGCTTGATACCATGGTGGCCAACAAGATAGGTCAACTAGCACAAGGAATAACTTCCACATACAAATTTATATTGAGGTAGTCTTCACACCATTGAAAATCTCTTGAAGTGCAGAACAACATGGAGAAGTTGGAAGCTAATTTTACAAAGTTTTTGTTGGGTGAATGTTATATTCTTTGCATGACCAACCTCACGTGTTGCATTGCATCAGGTGCATGAGGGGGTGCAGTCCCCCTTTCCCAGGGAATCATAGGGGGCGCAGTTCCCCTATCCAGTGGGTTGCAGGAGGGTGGAGCCCCTATAAAAACAAATTGTGGTTTTTTGCGTCTATTTTTAGTGGGTTTTTGGCACATGGTTTTTTCCAATGGTTTTCTAATTCTAGTTAAGGAATTAGGGTTGTTGACTAATTTGGGTCAATGGATTAGGTGTTTTGGATGTCATGGGATCTTATGGATGATGAATATAATATTATAGGTGTAGCTCTAAATAGGTTGTTGGTTTTCCTTATTTGGGTTTCCGAGATAAAAATATATGTGTAATATGCTTTTGTGTCATTGTATCTTTTATGTTTTTATTAAGAATCAATTTGCAGTAATTAATTGTATAAGGTTAAAATCTACATTTGGTATCAAAACCGTTATTGGATTTAGGGGGATTCCTTTGTGGTCATGGGTTTGGCTTGGGTTTGTGGTATTGATTCTTGTAGTGAAGAGAAATGGCGAGCAGTTCAAAAATAGAGATTGAGAAATTTAATGGGAAAAGTTTTGAGTTGTGGAAGCACAATATGGAATATTTGTCGGTGGACAAAGATCAATGGATCGTTGTGGATCTAGGTATTGCACCTACAAGAATGTCAGTAGAAGACTGGGAAAAATTGGATCGAAAGGCAAAAAGAACAATTTGGTTGTGTCTCTTGGATTTAATATTATTGAATGTATCAGGGGAAGCTACAACCAAGGAATTATGGGATAAGCTAGGGGCTTTGTATCATTCTAAGTCCATGGTTATCAAACTATTCTTGCAGAAGAATTTGTACAACTTGAGGATGAAATATGGATAATCGGTGACAAAACATCTAAATGCCTTCAATACTTTGGTAAGTCAGTTATCGTCTGTTGATATTAATATTTCTGATGAAGATAAGTGTATCAATTTATTGTGTTCTTTACCAAAATTGTGGGATAGTTTGGTTGTGGCCATAGGTAGTAATACAACTACTTTAACTTTCGATGATGTAGTCTAATCCTTGTTGTTAGAGTAGATGAGGTGGAAAAATATGGAAAGTCGGAGAATAGATGCCTTATTTGCAAGAGGATGCTCCTAGAGAAGAAATAGATCTAAGTCCTCAATTGGGAGATCTAAATCTTCTGTAAAATTCCTAAAGGTATGCCAGAGATGTGGAAAAGAAGAGCAGTAAAAGAAATAATGTAGATCCAAAAGTGTTGAGAGAGGGAAGAGATTTGATGATGCTCCTTCTACATAAGAAAAAACCTCCATGGATGGAGGAGGGGATGTGTACTTGGAATCTTCAAGCAAACCCGTAGATCATGACGCATGGTTGGTGGACTTAGGTGCATCCTTTCATATGACTCCTCACAGGGAGAGGTTATACAAATATTAAAGGTATGATGAAGGTGATATTTTCCTAGGTGATGACTCGACAGGAAAATTCATGGGACAAGGAAAAGTCAAGTTGAATCTCATGGATGGAAGGATAAGAACACTACTTGGTGTTCTGCACATCCCAAGATTGGCTAGCAATTTGATTTCTTTAAGAAAAATGGACGATACAGGGGTAAAAACAATGTTTGAAAACGGAACCTACGGGATGGTTCGAGGAGCAATGGTGTTGTTGAAAGGAGTTTAGTTTGGAACTCTATATAAGCTATAGGGAAGCACTATTAGTGATGGGTGAAATAGTTCCATTGTTCCTGAGATTGGAGCTAAAGAAGAAAACATCTTATAGTCTCTGGAGAAAAGACTATGTTGTAGCATCAAAGACCAGGGCATATCGAAGAGAAGGGCCTTCGAGTACTACACAATAAATGTATGGTTGAAGGTATGTCCAATTGCTCTCTGGATTTTGATTTTTGTGAACATTGCTTATATGGGAAGCAGAATCATGTAACATTCTCCTATAGTGCTATGAGGGTAGAGGGAATTCAACAGTTGGTGCATATTGATATTTTTGGACCTGTGTCAGTTCCATCACTTGGAAAATGTGTGTATTATGTCTCATTTATAGATGACTTCTCAAGGAATACCTGGATTTATTTCCTCGGGAAGAAATTTGAAGTCTTTGACAAATTCAAATAGTTTAAGGCTCTTATGGAGAATCATATAGAGAAGAGAATTAAGGTGTTGAGGATGGATAATGGTGGAGAATTATGTGGAAATGAATTTGAAGAATTATGTAAGATGTGTGGTATAGTAAGGAAGAAGACTACTCCATTCACACCTCAACAAAATGGAGTTGCAGAAAGGATGAACATGATGGTGATGGAAAAAGCAAGGAGCATGCTTAGTGGTGTTGAGTTAGAACATGAATTATGGGCAGAGGCAGTGGGTAATGCATGTTACCTGGTCAATCGATCAGCCTCATCAGCACTAAGACTCCACATGAGGTATGGACTGGTAAGAAACCCTCTCACATCTCAGGGTATTTGGTTGTGATGCCTATGTTCACGTTCCAAATATAAACATGAGTAAGTTGGATAAAAAGGTTGAAAAGTGTATCTTTATTGGTTATAAAGATGGTCTAAAAGGTTATAACCTTTGGAACCCAAAAAATAAGAAGGTAGTGTATATTTGAGATGTGATATTTAGATAAATAAAAGATGTTTTCAAACAAGAATTCTTACCAAGGGAGGAAGAACCAAAGAAAATAGAGTTTGAATTTAAGCATAATGAATCAAACTCTACTAAAGAACAAGAATAAAATAAAATAAAATAAAATAAAATAAAATAAAATAAAANAAAAAAAAAAAAAAAAAAAAGACGAGCCCCGTACTCTAGTATGAGGAGATTAGTTTAGGAAAGAAGGCAACTGGAAAGGTATACTCCACCTGGTTTATGTTCAAATTTTTCTTTGTTTACTACTAATGATGATCCTAGAATTGTTAGCCAGGCAGTGGATTCCAAGGATGGAAAACTCTGGAAAAATGCCATGGTGGAAGAAATGGAAGCCTTGGATAAGAATGAGGCTTGGAATCTATTGGAGCTGTTGACAGGAAGAAATCTCATTGGCAGAAAATGGGAGTTTAAGAAGAAGTTTAATGCAGAAGGAAAAGTGGAGAAATACAAAGCTCGGTTAGTAGCAAAAGGTTATTCCCAGGTAGAGGGAATTGACTTTGGTGAAAAAATTTCTCCCCTTGCCAAGTTAACTTCTATTATATTTATTTTATCTGTAGATATTATTTTTTTATTTTGAATAGAATAGATGGATGTGAATACAACATTCCTACATGGGGATCTGGAAGATGAAATTTACATGAAGAAACCAGAAGGCTTTGTGGTGAAGGGGAAAAAAGAGTTGTATGCAGGCTGAAAAGTCTATGTATCGGTTAATGCAATCACCAAGGACGTGGTATTAAAAATTTGATACTTATATGTTGGGACTTAGCTTCACAAGGATCAAAGTTGATCATTGTGTGTATTTCAAATTAATCGGTGATCATCTTATTTATTTGGTCTTGTATGTGGATGATATGTTTTTGACATGAAACGACAAGGAGATTATCCAAGATGTGAGATGGTTAAATCAAAGGAAATATGTCGAGACAATATTGCAGAGGTTTAATATGTAGGAATATAAACCATATTAAAATTTTGATATGCTCGTTTAACCATAGACAATGCCACATCATTGTCACCCAACCATAGGCACTTACACATGCCACCCACGAGCACAATAACCTTTTCTTACATAGAATGATTATGGCAAGTCCACTCTATAACCAACAAATAAACCCTAACCAGAAATATCAATGTTGCATCAGCAGCACAATACCAAGAAAATGTACCTCTACTAAAAGAAGTGTACCTTTACCAAGAAAAACGCATAAGAGAAATAATAGAAAGACAAAGAATACTCCATGAAAATTGTTGCACTACTCTATCTAGACTTGCACCTCCTTCTATTGCAGCTACTGCTCCTTAGACTCACGCACTAGCTGAGTGGGTGAGTGAGTGTGTCCAAATAGGCTAAGGTGCCTCCTTATTTATACTAGCATTTTCAAGTGACTTTTCTAGGTGGGGTTGAATTCTCTTTCTGGGTCTATTTCATTTTTATTATTCTCCTTGGGACGACTTCTCTTCTAGGATAATTACACATCTGTTTAATGGTTCTCTTGCTTCCAAAATATTCTACTCTAAGTACAAAGGTTATACTGGAGGTTAATACCTCCCGCAGCTACCAAAACATCAACACTCCCTCTTAGCTAGGGAGGTAATAACTAAGATGGTCTTCATTTAATGGTCTCAATCACATCCATCCATCTCATATGGCATGGGCAAGAATCACATGGTCTTATAGACCAGTCTACATGTAGAATCACCATAGCCACATAGGCTATCTCATGATCAAAATAGATCATGTCACAAGTATCATCATCATAGCTACACAGGCTCTATCATAGTGTTAAGAACCAAACATCAATATAGCATAGAAAAACCTCAGAAAAAGTACTCAACGCCTTGAAAAAGAGATAATTTCATATAATAAGCCTCTTCGAGGGGGCAACCTCCTTTTACCCCACTTAAATGTTCAAGTACAAGATGATTCAAAATGAAAATGTCTCCTTGGTATACATAGGAGACTAGGAGGTATAATCACAACTAATGGCCTAAAGCCGACATAAATAAAATAACATTACTAATCTAAATTAAAACTAATGGCCTAAAGCCGACATAAATAAAATAACATTACTAATCTAATATGCCCCAATTAAGGGGTAATGAGCCAATATTAGGGCTTAAAATGCCCCTCCCCTTGAGACAAGTGTTGTCCGCAACGCTTGAGTAACTCTAGATGCTTCTGTATAAAAGACTCATCTTCCCAAGTGGAATCTTCAGCCGGTAGTTTCCTCCATTTAATGAGATACTCTGAAATGGATCTATTCCTCAGTTGGTGAATTCTTGTGTCAGTAATGGCTTCAGGCTCCAATATGATTTTTCCTTCCTCGTCAAGTTCTGGAAGTATAGTTTGAACTGGGATCTTCTCGCCTATAACCTTCTTTAAGAATGAAACATGGAAAACTAGGTGTACTCGTGAAGATGCAGGCAGCTCCAATTTGTATGCCATAGTACCAATCTTTTGCAACACCTTATAAGGGCCATAGTACTTTGGTGATAATTTATTATC
>ML803538.1:19172-67336 GCA_009831015.1 Picea engelmannii
ATGGCCTAAAGCCGACATAAATAAAATAACATTACTAATCTAAATTACAACTAATGGCCTAAAGCCAACATAAATAAAATAACATTACTAATCTAATATGCCCCAATTAAGGGGTAATGAGCCAATATTAGGGCTTAACACATAGACTATCTTATGGCCATGTCATATTCATGCATCTGGGGCCTCATCAACATATGTAGCATCTCTCTAGTGGGTACAGCCTCATCTTCCTCTTGTACCTTATGGGTCTCGACGTCCTTTCGGACCTTATGTCATTACAGGACTTCATCTAGCTTAATCAAAGCTAGACAACTAGCTAGTTCACACAGAATTGTGTTACTACCCAATCCACGTGGATTATGGGAAAATATAGAGTTGAGCCAATTCACATTGAACTGCACTACTACCGAATCCAAATGGAGTCTGGGAAAATATTCAGTTTGATCTAGTTCATACACAGAACTGCACTACTATGCAATCCAAACGGAGTCTGGGCAACTATTCAGTTTGATCCAGTTCATACACAGAACTACTCTACTACCCAATCCAAACAGTGTCTGGGAAAATATTCAGTTTGAGCATGTTCATACACGGAACTACGCTACTACCCAATCCAAACGGAGTCTAGGAAACAATTATGCATGTAAATGACTACCCATTGTTGCCACACTCTGTAAGTTATTGTCCCAAGAAGTGCATATGTGACTTGTCACTCCCTCTTACGAGGGATGTCCTTCTGAACCACGCCAAGCTTGTCCTTGAAGTATTCAAACTTTACCCTTGGCATAGGCTTGGTCAACACATCTGTTGTATGCTCATTTGTGCCAATATACTTGAGCTTCACAACTCCCTTTTACACCAGATCTCGGATATAATGGTACTTGATATCGACTTGCTTGGAATTTTCATGAAACATAAGGTTCTCAGACAACTTTATACAACTCTTATTGTCACAAAAAATACAAGTCACCTCTAACTTGATATCAAACAAACCTGTAAGCAATTTTCGAAGCCATGCAGCTTCGCTACTAGATGAACGTGTTGTTGTTTATTCTGCCTTAGTCATACTGAGTGCCACACTAGTATGATTTCTACTGATCCACAAAATCGTAGCTGACCCCAAACTGAAGTAACATCCTGAAGTACTTTTATAATTTATGACACTACCGGAACAATCTGAATCAACATAGCCTTGCATTCTTATCTTGCGATCTGAAACATATCAGATTCCAAAGTCTATTGTACCCTTCAGATACCTTAACACGTGCTTTGTCGCAATCAAGTGAACATATCTTGGTTCAACCAAACACTGACTCAAAGTGTTCACCGCAAAGCATATACCTGGCCTAGTGTTCGTCAAATACATCAATGAACCAATCATCTTCCTTTACATGGTGACATCCACTATCTCCGAAGAAGTGTCACTCAATAACTTTAGGTTCATCACCATCAGTGTGGGCACGGAATTCCAATCCGTCATTTTGAATCTCTTCATGATCTCTAATGCATATTTTCCTTGGCATAGGAAAATCTCATCTCGTTTCTGCCACACCTCTAGACCCAAGAAATAATGCATCGTACCCAAGTCTTTCATCTTGAACTCAGATGCAATATTTCTATTCCACTATGTGATGAGCTTCTCGTCCCCTGTTAGAAACATGTCATCCACATATAATAGTAGTATCATTGGTCCACTATATTCAACCTTGTAGTAAAGGTTGGGATCTGATTTACTCTTTGTAAAGCCCAAGCTCATCAGAAAGTTGTCAATTCTACCGTACCATGCCATGGGTGCTTGCTTCAATCCATACAAGGCTTTATTTAACCTACACACATGTGACTTCCTGTCATGTGTGTCAAAACCTTGTGGTTGCTCCACGTAGACTTCCTCTTCTACTACACCATTCAAAAAAGTTGTCTTCACGTCCATCTAGTGTACCTTCCATTTCTTTACTGCAGTTATCATAGGTATATCTCTAATCAAAGTGCATCTCGCCACAGGAGAAAATATATCCTCATAATTGTTGGGTATGTGTTATATTCTTTGCATGTGTGTGTGTGGGCGCATTAGATTCAACAACTGTGTCTGATGATCCCAACTTCTTTCACTATTTATGTCATGTGTGTTGGGTGCTTTCCTAGGGAGGGACAAGTATGGCCCCCCTTCATTATGTGCAGCGTTCAGCTCTGTGTGGTAGCCTGGAGCCAATGGGGTTCAGGGAAATGCCCTGGAAAAAAAATTGTGTGGTTTTTGCTATTTTAGCGGATTTTTCTATTTTTAGCAGTTTTCTAAATTAATCCTAGATTAATGGATTAGGGTTTTGGTAGCTATGTAATACCTAAAAAAATTGTATATATTGTATGGTGAATGGTGAAATTGATACAATGAAGAGTTGAAAGGTGCGACACCAAGGAAGGTTGGTTTTCTTCCGATTAAGTGTTTCCGGTGTAAATCTTTGTGTACTATGTGTATGAGCCATTGATTAATTTTTGTTATGCTTAAGAATCTATATGCATTTCTTTACTTCACAGGTTTAAAACTTACATGTGGTATCAGATCTCGTTTTTGGCTTCAGAGGGATGCCTTTCTTGCTGAGGATTTGGCTCGGTCTTGATAGATCAAGTTTATCTTGGGTCTGTGATAAACCTGGGTTTAGTGGGAAATTTTGCAGTGGTTATTAGAGTGTAGAAAGAGGAATGGCAAGTTCTTCTAGAATCGAGATAGAGAATTTCAACGGTAAAAACTTTGAGCTATGGAAGCTCAAGATGGAGGACCTTCTTGTAGACAAAGAACAATGGATCATTGTGGGTCCTGGTACACAACCTACTGGTACGCAGCCTACTAGCACATAGATGAATGGTACACAACCTACTAGTACACAAACTACCAGTACACCACCTACTGGTATTTCGAAGGAAGATTGGGAGAAGTTGGACAGAAGAGCAAGGAGTATTATTCGACTCTTCCTGGCAGATTCAGTGTTGTTGAATGTCTCGGGAGAATCTATAGCCAAAGAACTATGGAATAAGTTAGGGAAATTGTATCAATCAAAGTCCTTGGTAAACAAGTTGTTTCTTTGAAAGAAGTTGTATCATCTTAGGATGGAATATGGAGATTCTGTGACAGAACATCTAAATGCCTTTAATACTCTAGTAAGTCAACTTGTCTTTGTTAATATTACGATTGTCGAAGAAGATAAGTGTATTACTTTGTTATGTTATTTTCCAGACTCTTGGGATAATCTCATTGTAGCAATTGGTAGTACCACTCAATCTACATTGAAGTATGAGGATGTACTTGCATCCTTGTTATCTGAAGAGATGAGGCGGAAAAGCACAGATGCTTTATTTGTAATAGGTCGTACTCAAGATAGGAATCATGGTAATTCTTCAGGGGGGAGATCTAAATCTACAGGTAGATCTAAGTCTCCAAGAAAATCTTTGAGGAAATGTTGGAAGTGTGGTAAAGGAGGGCATTATAAGAAAGATTGAAAGTCTAAGAAGGTTGATAAACCAAAGGGATCCGATAGTACCTCTTCCACAGAGGCGAAAACCACCACTAAAGAAGGAGGTGATGTTTACCTGGCATCTACAGGTACACATGCAGACCATGATGTATGGTTGATCGACTTAGGTGTGTCATATCATATGACTCCTCACGGGGAGCAGTTCTGTGAATATGAAAAATATGTTGGTCGTGATTTATTCCTAAGAGATGACTCGACAGCAAAAATCATGGGACGTGGAAGGGTTAAGTTGTTGCTAAAAGATGGAAGGATTAGAACTCTCCTTGGGTTTCTGCACATTCCAAAACTTGCCAAGAGCCTAATATCTGTAAGAAAGTTGGATGATGCAGGAGTGGATATTGTATTGGGAAAGGGCACTTGCAAGATGGTACGAGGGGAAATGTTGTTGATGAGGGGAGTTCGGTATGGAATTATGTACAAGTTGTTGGGAAGCACTTATATTAATGGGTGTAACAGTTATGTTGTCCCTGAGCAGAGAAATGAAGGAGACAAGACCAATATTGTCCCTGAAAAGAAGACCAGGTAGTGGCATCAAAGACTGGGGAATATTGGAGAAAAGGGCCTTCGAACACTACACGGTAAAGATATGGTTAAAGGTATGTCTAATTGCACTCTGGATTTTGATTTCTTTGAACATGGAATATATGGTAAACATAATCGAGTAAGATTCCCATCTGGTGCTACAAGAGCAAAGGGGATCTTAGAGTTGATACACAGTGATGTGTTTGGACCTGTTCATGTTCCATCCCTAGGTTAATCTATGTATTATGTTTCATTCATAGATGATTTCTCAAGGAACACGTGGATTTATTTTCTTAGAAAGAAATCTGAGGTATTTGATAAATTTAAAGAGTTTAAGGCTCTGGTAGAAAATCAAACAAAAAAGAAAATAAAGTTATTGAGGATAGATAATGGTGGATAATTCTGCGGAAATGAATTCGAAGTATTTTGTAAGAAGTATGGTATAGCAAGGCAGAAGACTACTCCATACACCCCTCAGTAGAATGGAGTTGCAGAAAGGATGAACAAGAAACTAATGGAAAAAGCAAGGAGCATGCTTAGTGGTTCTGAGTTAGGACAAGAATTATGGGCAGAGGCAGTGGGTACATCATGTTACCTGGTCAATCGATCACCCTCATCGACGTTGGATGATAAAACTCCACACGAGGTATGGACTAGCAAGAAACCCTCTCTTGAACATCATAGAGTTTTTGGTTGTGATGCTTATGTACATGTTCCAAAGGAAAATAGGAGTAAGCTAGATAATAAAGCTGAAAAGTGTATCTTTATTGGTTATAAAGATGGTGTGAAAGGATATAAGCTTTGGAACCCAGAAACTAAGAAGATTGTTTACATTCGAGATGTTGTTTTTAGAGAGGTAAAAGATGTTTCCAAACAGGAATTCCTACCAAGGTAAAAAGAACCTAAGAAAATAGAGCTTGAGTTGGATGATGAAAAATCTGAATCATTTGAAGAAGATGAAGCAGAAGAAGAAGACAAACCTCATACCCCAGTATTGAGGAGATCAGTGAGAGAACGAAGGCAACCAGAAAGGTATAGTCCACCTAATTTCCGTTCCAATTTTGCTTTATCTATTACTGATGATGATCCCAGAACTGTCAGGGAAGCAGTAAATTCAGAGGATAGTAAACTATGGAAGAAGGTCATGGTTGAATAAATGGATGCCTTGGATAAGAATGAGGCATGGGATATAGTTGAGTTTCTATTTGGAAGAAAATTTGTTGGTAGCAAATGGTTGTTTAAGAAGAAGTTTAATGCATAAGGAAAGGTGGAGAAATACAAAGCTTGGTTAGTAGCAAAAGGTTATTCCCAGGTAGAGGGAATTGACTTTGGTGAGATTTTTTCTCTTGTTTACAAGTTAACGTCTATTATATTTCTTTTATCTATTGTTGTTGCTTTTGATCTTGAAGTGGAACAGATGGATGTGAAGACAACATTCCTACATGGGGATCCGGAAGAAGAAAACTACATGAAGCAGCCAAAAGTCTTTGTAGTGAAGGGAAAGAAAGAGGTTGTTTGTAAGCTAAAGAAGTCACTATATGGTCTAAATAAATCACCTAGGATGTGGTACCAAAAGTTTGACACATACATCCTTGGATTGGGATTTGTGAGAAGCAGGGTTGATCACTATGTATATTCCAAGCAGGTCGATAATCACTTCGTTTATGTAGTGTTGTATGTTGATGATATGTTGTTGGTAGGAAATAACATGGATGTCATCAAGGAGGTGAAATCACATCTATCCTCCAAATTTGACATGAAGGATCTCAGTGCTGCTAACTTCATTCTAGGAATGAAGATTAAAAGAGATCATGCAAACAAGAAACTCTAGTTGAATCAGAGAAAATATGTTGAGACGATATTTTTGAGGTTTAATATGCATGGAAGTAAATCGATCAAGGTTCCTATTCATATAGGTGTAAATTTATCTTCAAATCAGTGTCCCAAGACACAGGAAGAAGAAGAGGACATGTCCCATGTTTCGTATGCCAGTGAAGTTGGAAGTTTGATGTATGCAATGGTCTATACTAGATCGGACATTGCACATGTAGTGAGAGTTTTGAGTAGGTATATGTCAAAACCAGAGAAGGAGCATTGGACAATAATAAAGAGGGTCTTCAAGTATCTCTGTGGCACTACCAGTTATGGATTTTACTACCAAGGAAGACCGAGATTGGACAGAGTGGTGGACATACATGGCTTTGTTGATGCAGACTGGGCTGGAGATCTAGATCACAGACGATCTACAAGTGGGTATGTGTTTAACCTATTTGGAGGAGAAATCAGTTGGATGAGAAAAAGACAGGCTGTAGTGGCACTCTCAACTACAAAAGTTGAATACATGGCAACCACTCATGCAAGCAAGAAAGTTGTATGGTTACAGAGATTGTGTTAAGGTATTGAGTTGGTACAATAAGTAGTGAGATTAGATTGTGACAATTAGAGTGCAATATTCTTGGCAAAGAACCCATCTTATCATTCGAACACAAAGCATATTGATGTACAGTATCACTTTGTGAGAGACATGGTTGAAGAAAAGAAGGTGTTGTTGGAAAAGATTGACACTTTGAAGAATGTTGCAGATTCATCGACAAACTTTGTGAGCATAGAAAATTTATCTTGGTGTAGAGTAAAAATGGGCATTGTTGCCCTGGATTGTTAACTATATAATCCTATGAACCCCTGTATGCAAAGAAAACAACAAGTGGGAGAATGTTGGGTATGTGTTATATTCTTTGCATGTGTGTGTGTGGGTGCGTCAGATTCGACAACTGCGTCTGACGATCCCAACTTCTTTCGATCTTTGTGTCGTGTGCATCAGGTGCTTTCCTAGGGGGGTCCCAGGGGGGGGAAACTATGGACCCCCTAGTTACATGCAACGTTTGGCTCCGGGCGGTAGCCCGAAGCCGACGGGGTTCAGGGCAGCACCCCAAAAAAATTTTGGGTGGATTTTGCTATTTTTAGCAATTTTCTAAATTAATCCCAGATTAAGGGATTAGGTTTTTGGTAGCTACAGAATACCTAAAAAAAATTTATATATTGTATGGTGAATGGTGAAATTAATGCAATGAAGAGTTGAAAGGTGCGGCACCAAGGAAGGTTGGTTTTCTCCCGGTTAAGGGTTTCCGGTGTAAATCTCTGTGTACTATGTGTATGAGCCATTGATTAATTTTTGTTATGCTTAAGAATCTCTATGCATTGCTTAATTCATAGGTTTAAAACTTACAATAATCTATTCCTTCTTTCTGGGAGAACCCACGAGCCACAAATCTTGCCTTGTACTTATCGATACTGCCATCTGCTCAATTTTTGTCTTGTATATCCATTTGGAACTCACAATTGATTTCTCTTTCGATCTTGGAACCACATCCCAAACATCATTCTTAATGATGGACTGGTATTCCTCAATCATGGCATCCTTCCATAATTTCTTCTCTGCAACCTCTTCATAATAGGTAGGCTCAACATCAATGATATTACATAACAATACCACATAACTAGAATATGGTCGAGGTTTCTTGCTTTATTTGAAAGATCCATCTGGGGGACCATACTTCTTGGAATCATGAATAATTTCACAAGCCCAAGTTGGTCTTATTTTCTTTTTATTTGTTTCTGCAAGTATTTTTTGTTCTGCCATGTCATGGTCCTATGGACCATGCCCTTCTGGCCAAACATCATTACCTGCAACTGTATCTGCAACTCTAGGAGCTTTAGGCTCCTCAACATGGATCTCATGTGTATGATGTTGCCTATATATACTTAAATTTGCATCCCCATCGAAGGTAACATCTCTGCTAATCTCGATATATATCTATAACCATGGATGTAGACTCTATATGCCTTTGATGTCTCATTATATCCAACAAATACACCCTTCTTGCCTAAAGGATCCAACTTTGATCTCTTATCTTTGGGAACATGCACATACACTGGACAACCAAATATTCATAGGTGGTTGACCTCTGGCTTTTCTCCTGTAAACATTTATTATGGTGTCTTGTTCCAAAGTACATAGTGAGGACTTTTGTTATGCACATATACGGAAGTCTTGGCTGCTTATGCCCATAAATGCATAAGTAAGTCTTGATCATGAATCATAGCCTTTACTACTTCCATTATAGTTTAGTTATTTTTTTTCTGCTACCCCATTTTGTTGAGGATTGTAGGAAGTAGTGAGCTCCCTCTTAATCCCAACTTCTCTGGAGAATGATTTGAAGTCATATGAGGTGAACTCTCCTCCACTATATGATCTCAAAGTCTTTATCTTCTTTTCATAGATATTTTCTACAAGGGATTTGAATTCCTTGAATTTGCTAAATACTTCACTTTTCGTTTTCAAGAAACAAATCTAAGTCTTACGTGAGAAATCATCAATAAATGAAACATAATATACATACCCGCTAAGTGAAGTAGTTGACATTGGTCAACACATGTCTGAATGCACAATGTCCAAAACTCCTTTGGCTTTGTTTTCACTGCTTGGAAATGGACTCTTTACCTTCTTTCCTTGTGCACATCCTTTCCATGTACCTTCATGATCCACCTAAATCTCTAGAAAACATGTTACCATCTTGCTTACGATTGGTAATGCTTTGTAATGTAAGTGAGCAAACCTTCTATATCATAGCTCACTCGGATTTATTGTGTTGTGTACTAATGTTGAACATGAGTGTCCCTTTAATTTATATAGACCTCC
The DNA here is from genome assembly GCA_009831015.1 of Picea engelmannii. Lineage (NCBI taxonomy): Eukaryota > Viridiplantae > Streptophyta > Pinopsida > Pinales > Pinaceae > Picea > Picea engelmannii. The sequence continues at coordinate 27,921 of ML803538.1, forward strand.
TTCTTGGACACCAACCACAATAGCATCATCAAGAGACTTTCATCTTGGCCACATAAGAACTTCACCATCAATAAAAGCAACTTTGAATCCTTTCTCTTCCAATGTTGATATAGAAAGGAGATACTTCTTTAAACCAAGTACATACAAAACATATTTTATCTTCAAGGGTTTTCTGGAATCCAACTTGTAGTAGGTTTCTCCTACTCCTTTAATGGGATATTGATAGTCATCACCAAACTTTACCTTATGAGGTGAATCCTTCTAAACCAGATCTGAGAGATCCTTGTAACTGGTCATGTTCTTAGAAGAACCACTATCAATAAGAAATGTGTCACTTCCATGAGTGAATGTTCTTGTGAGAGTTGATATCAATACATGTTCTTCACTTGAATCATAATATTGTATTTTCTTCTAAGAAAGTTCATCATCTTCTATGGCATGAGCATGATGTCTTTTATGTATATCCTTTTCTAATCTGCTCTTTCATGAGAGGACAAAATCTTGCAATGTGTCCCATCTTCTGGCTGCAGAATCATTTATAGATTGAGTAATATTTTTGAGTCTTATGAGGCTTCTGTGACTTCCAAAACTTCTTAGGGGGGTGATCCTCTTTCCTTCTCTTTCCTTTTCTTGCATGTACTGCTAGTGTTTTATCATCATTGCCCAACTTTCCTTCTCTTGCAGCCAATCTAGATTCTTCTTGAGTGAAATCTTTCCATAGCTTGTTGAACTTTGTTAGCTTTCTTATGGAACAAATTCCCTGAATAAATGATTCCCAAGACTTTGGGAGACCATTTTTTTATCGGAATAATTGGTAAGTGCAGACACAAACTAATCTCCCTAACTTCCACAGGAAGCTAGAACAAAATAAGACAGAATACAAACTTCACCTTAAACTTCATTGTCATATAAACTAGTTCAGAGAGGGATGAGTGGCATACCTTTTAAATGGTGCTTGATCCTCGCTAGTGTCATCCTTGTCGCTCCATATTTGGATTTGTGGGATGGTGAACCTGTTTAAGAAGCACAAACCAACAAAGAGGGAGAGAACAAAGATGCATATGTTCCAATGAATTCTATGTATAAGATCAAGGAGTTATGCAATAAAATCCAAGACACCTTTATAGGGAAGAAATGTATTTCTGCATTATATTAAAACGGAAAGTGGAGAATACAACCTATGCCTTGATGTTGCAAGATACCTTTCAATGGATCTTTGCTCCAACACACACACCTTTTCTCCAATGCCTTTGATGAAGAAGATCCACAATCTGACTTAGAGAGCTAAAGCAAATCTATCTCAAGTATAATCAATAGAAAAACTCTTCATGCATATGCAAACCTTAGCCTTTTCAACCTTAGATTTTTCCATGAGAGATCCCTCTTTATATAGGGTGAAAGAGGGATGGATGAGGAGATTAGGATGATTCCACTAAATCAGAGAAGCGAGTAAGATCCAAACCGGTCGAACGCCACCTCACCTTTTAGAAGATTCCCTTCTAGAACATCCGTGATTTTTTACTTTCCCTTGCTTAAGCATCATCGCACCCTATGCACAGGAATCCCGTGACGACGCCGCAATCCATATTTTTTGCAGTGTGTGACGATCAAACATTGTCACACCCCAAGCATAAAGTAGGGTGTGACGATCTTCCTTGTCATAGTTTTTGAGGGAGGAAAAGCAAACTGCTTTTCTCATGGAGAAAATCTCTTTTAATGTTTTTAGGGAACATGGAAGTGAGTTAAGCACATGTCGTCAGTTGATCACTGCGGTGACCAAAATAATATGTAACAAAATGCCCCCCAAAGTATGAAGCTGGAACTTGTGACAGTTGAAATACTTTGTAGAATGTGTGTGTTGAAAAAAAGGAGCGCATTGATAGGGAACCTGCAAAAAATCAAGCATCTGCATAATAATATAACATCTTCTGAGGTAGGCATTTTCGTACTCAAACTACAAGTGACTCTAATCATAAGTGTCAAGTGAGTCATGGCCACTAAACATACATTGTGGATCCATGTCATCATGATTCATCATAGCCATGAGAAATACACTGTGGATCTAAGCTCTTAAAGAATTGAAAGTCGGACATAGCCACGATACATACACAATGGATCTATGTGTCAGTTCAAACTTATGAATACTTTATCACAACCTGGACTGATATGATGAGATCCAACGTCTTCATTTCCATCGTCTCTAAGTACGAATCTATCCATGTGATTACAGGTGTCAAAGTCAAACATGGTAGAAACCACTTGATTACCAGCCATTAATGAAAATCGTTAACAAGTGTGAAGGAAATCACCATTGATGTTAATGACTCCCAAGGTACTCTAGTAAAATCCAGTGAATGTGAATGAATGATTTGAAGTTGAACACTTGATGGAATATTCCAATCAGGGGCCAATGATGTGAACCTATTGTTGAAAGTGAAGAGACCTGCCATTGAGGCATGCAGGCTCCAAGGTACTCTATGATTTCTAAGTCTTGTTCCTGGATAATGAGTTGAACTCGACAGGAAAAGACTCATCATAGGAGGGCCTTAATGTATCCCCCATCAATGACATGAAATAAGTAACTTATTTGAAGTAGATCAGAGTATGAAGTGATTCGGAACTGACTCGGGGAAGGCCGACATGGTAGAAAATTTATAACTGCAGATGGTCGTCTCAGTAGAAGGCTTAGTTTAGGTTGGACTTCTCTTGAACATATGAATGACATGACAAACGTCTTTGAAGCATTGACTCAAGGAGGACCCAACATATGAACTTTTGGATGGTCTAACGAGAGACAAATGGATTTCCCAACCTGGATACAGTGTTGAAGGGGGGTGTCATGTTCAAGAGCGACATTACTACCACTAACACAGATACAGAGACACATTTCTTTCCCAATTTTTTCGCCACCATTTCTGGCAAGTACCTATTTATTTTTACGCAAGCTTGAGGAAGATAACATATGTTTTTGATGCAAGCTCATCCTTCGGACGAGTCCCTCGAAGTATGTTTAACGAACCCTAATAAGGATTGGTTTGATCCCATATGGGCCTTTCGATGTTTGTTTTATGAGTCCAAAGAAAGAAAACTCGAGGGTTTTTCATGTTTAGAGAGTCTGAAAAACACTTAAAGAGAAGCTCATAATGTTATTTTCATAATTTAGTCTGACAAGACTGAAAAAGAGATAACCTACCGCTCATCAGACGTTTTTTTCAAATACTTTTACGAGCATGAAAATAACAAGTTCGCTCGGCTATATTTTTGTGTTTAGGGATATTGAAAAGAGCTTAAAGGATACTCCATAGGATTCGTTTTTTGTATTACCAATGCGATTTCGAAAAAATGACAAAATGTTACTCGATTGCATTCTCATGGTTTGACGAGCATGAGAAAGAATTAAGACTGTGCTCGAAGTTTTTTCTAAAAAAACCTAAAAGCATCTGTACATAAGAGAAACACACAAAAACAATAAAAAATGTTGGACCCTTCTCAAACGTCTCATCCTTAGATATTTCAATCTGTAATAGAAAACACTTTGCAAAGTTGGTTAGACTTTAGGGCATAGGTAAAATATGAAAAATAATATAATTTGCAAAAAAAATGGTAAAAAGTAATAAAATAGGTCACAACAACCCATTTACCATTTCATTTTGTAATTTTACCCAAATAGTGCCCAAAACCCTCTTTTTCTCCCAAATTTCAAAAGTCGATTCTAGAGTGCCTAGTGGATCATTTCACAGACCGCTTCCGTCAAAAAGGTAATCCCCTGCCTCTTTATCTTTTCATGGTTTAAAATTTCATTTTTATTGGTTTAAACTTGAGTTTGGGTCGATTTTTTGGGGGTACCTGCGCTTTGAGATTTTCGTAGGCCCACAATATCGTGAAGTACGACGATCTCAAATAGTCACAGGGGGCTCAAGTCCAGGGTGCGACGATGTTGCTCTATGTAAAGGAAAATCCATGCGATGACTGCAACTCAATTTTTGAAAAGATGAAATGAGTTAGGAAAACTCCCAAGAATTGTTTTTTTATGAATCTAAACCTCTTTTGATGTCACTTGGCAGGCTTTCCTCAATCAAAATACTCGATTGAAGGGAACGGGAACATGAGGAAGAAGACTATTTCACTAGAAATGACCCGGGCACAGTTATGGCACTCTGGGAGTGTGGATTACTCAAGCTCTTCAAAATTTAGGGCATGAGAGCCCAGCTGAGATTGTTGGAGTATATATTCCACATGTGGGATGTAAATGAACAAGCCTTTCATGTGGGTGTGCATACACTCACCTTGGATATAGATGACATTTGATTTCTGGCGGGGTTATCTCGCTGAGGCTCTCGGGTATCAATCTCAGGAAGCAAGGGTGGGGGAGAACCCATGGATTACTATGTTGCACACCATTGCATGCCAGGTACGGAAAAACAGAGTGGCAAGGTTGCCATTAGAGATGTTTGGGATTTATTATTGTGGACCATCCTCTATACCATTACCCAGATGGCACACAGTGCAGCTCCCCACATGGATTTTCAAAGCCACTTTCACTAGTCCATAGAGTGCATGGAGCCTAGGGTCGTCAATTGGTGTGAGGGTGTCTTAAAGAACATGAAAAAGAAACTGACAAAGTGTCGAAATGGTTGGTTGAAACAGTTTGGTTACGGGTCCATTTTGGTGTCCTTCTTCTTGGAGAGGGTCCCCATCTTTCGTCTACAGGTGGATTGGGGCATACGTGCTCCACAAGAACCACAGATGAAAATATGGGTGGACTTGATGGCTCGTCATAGTGGCATGCCTATCATCAAGTATGACGAATTTTTCTTCCAATGGCTGAGAAATTAGCTAATCATGGTGGAGGAGTATGCGTACGCTGGGATAGACTTCCGTGGGGATCTTGACTTATCTCTTCCCGAGGAATATGAGTGGGGATACATAGGTAAGAAGGAAATTTTCATTATATGATGTTTTTGATATTTTAATTATATATAAAAAAAAAATGCCATTCATTCAAGACTAATCAAGTGCTCTCAATAATGCAGATGTGGCACCCTATCATCCTCTGGGATCATCTCCCATTCAGAGGTGAGGAGAGGCAGGTGTTATGGTCAGTCGAGGAGTTGTTTCTAAGGATATCAAGGAGATCGAGAATGAATTAGAGGGATTAACCATGAATATCCATAATATCACAATGGATGAACTTCCCCGTCGCTACCAATGCCATACAGCTGGTGTATCTGCATATATTGGTCGACTGCTCCGTAGAGTGGCATGGACAATTGTTTGCTACAACGAGCAGCATCCTTGATGCTTTTGTACATGAAGCCATGAGCTTCACTATTTTGATATTTTTTCCCTTGGACAAACACTTTTTGTAACTTTTATCGTATTAATATAAAGTTCCTACCGGCTTACTTGTGTTTTTTAAATGTGTGCTTGGATTTATAAATGTCTCAAATGTCTGTGTAACACATAATTAGCCAATGCATCTGTCAATGTGTTTAGACATCTAGGAATATGTTGATACTTGATATAATCAAAATGTCTTTCCAAGAGGCGAATTCTTAAGTATACCCGTAACAAAGTAGGACTTCGGATTGAATAAATGTTACTCAATTGCAGCACTAATAACTGTGAATCAAGTCGTACAATAAGATGACGGATGCCAAATGAAATGGTGTCAGTTAATAATTTGATAATTGCATTGTATTACACGATATTATTAGTTTCATGACCAAGGAAAACACCGTGTAGACTAATCAACTCATTCGTAGGTGCATAGATTTCCCATGTAGCAGACGCTAGGTTTTGAGTACTATGACTAGCACCATCAGCAAAGCCAATATAGGGTAGTGAAGACACCGACATCTGGAAACCAAGCACAATGAAAGGTAAGCAGCTAAAAGGAAGAACCAAAAATGAAAAATCACACTAGAGTATAATACACTAAAAATACACAGCACTCATGCAAAAATAGTTTAAGCATAGTACTTCTTCAAGTAAATCCCATTCCTGGGTTCACTCAAAGGAATTCCATCATAATTTACCAGCTCATAAGCCCCTTTCTCCAACACTTGTTTCACAATATAAGGGCCACACCACATAGGTTCAAATTTACCGGCCCCTAATAAGTCACGATCATGTTCGTAAAGAAGAACCAAATCACCCTCAGAAAAAACAAGTGGTTTGACATGCTTGTCATATTGAGCTTTGACACGCTTCTTTTGAGTTTCAATTACTAAGGCAGCATCACGATGAGTCTCTTCTAATTGCATCAAATACAAGAGACGATCCTCTTCAGCTGAGGTGTTAGGGAGAAGTTCGACAGCTAGTTTCAAAGATGGGATTTCACATTCAATCGACAGAATAGCTTCAATACCATATACTAATTGGAAAGGTGTGAACCCAATGGCAGATTTAACAGATGTCTGATAGGCCCATAATGCCAAGAAGAGCATCGTGTGCCAACTTGACTTGTGAATTCATCCGTCAAAGCATAGTACTAAGAAACTTGTTAATTGCTTCACCTTGTCCATTGTCTTGTGCATAGTAAGGTGTTGAGTTTTCATGTCGAAGATCCAACTTCTTGGTAAGTTAAAACATCATGAAATTGTGAAAATGATTGCCATGGTCAGTGACAATGTCTTGAGGGACACCAAATCTAGTAACGATATGATTGAATATGAATAAAGTTGCATTTTTCCTGGTGTTATCAAATGTAGGCATCGCCTCGGCCCATTTAGTGAAATAATCCATGGCTACGATGATGTATCCATGCCCCCGGGTTGAGTGAGGGTTACATGTCATGAAGTTAATGCCCCATTTAGTGAATGGACCAACAGAAACTATAGGGTAAAGAGGAGTAGGATGAGATCATATCTTATTGTTATACGTTTGACAAGTGTGGCATTTATGGATGACAGTAGTGCAATATTTAAACAATGAAGGCCAGAAGTAACCAACTCGTAAGATCTTTTGGGAAGTGGCATACCCAGACATATGACCACCACATGCTCTGGAATGATAGTCATTCAAAGATTTGTCATCTTCATCATAGGTTAGACATCATCAAAATATGGAATCAATACCACGATGGTAAAGGGTATCACCAAGGATAATGTATTGACAGGCTTGATACCGAATATGATGACGATCCACACTAGAAAGATCGGGCCAGAAAGTTTGGGTTTGGAGATAAATGATAATATATCCATACCATAAGTCGTCAAAACTTATCAGAAAGAGAGACTCATCAGGAAAGGAATCCTCTGCCACAGTTTCTATCTTGGTAGAGGGAAGGTCACATATCAATTCGGAAAAAACCAAAGATTTCTTTGATTTGGCACGCTCAAATTCCAAATAAAACACCTGGAGAATGACTATCCATTTGGAGTATTTTCCCCCCAACAATTGTCGAGTAAGGATGTGTTCCATAGGGTTGCAATCAGAAATGACGGTGGTTTTGTGTAATAATATATAATGACGAAAACGTTGAACAACTTGAACAGCTGCCAAGGCCAATTTCTTCACATGCAAATATTTGGTTTCAGTGGTCGTGAGACTCCGACTCAAATAGTCGATGACATGTTCATCATGTGAATCATCCTCTTAGACTAGAACCATAGCAATGGTAGTGTCCGAAGTAGCTAAGTATAAGAAATAATCTCGACTATAATCGGGAAGAAATAAGAGTGGTCTACGGGTTAAGGCAAGTTTCAAAGCTTCAAAGGCTTTGTTGGCAGTGTCGTCCCATACAAAATCATGACCCTTTTTAGGAAGTTGAGTAAAACCTTTCGTTAATTTAGCATAGTTGGGGATGAATCGACGTCAAAAGTTTGCCTTCCCTTGCAAACTTTGGAGTTAGCGCAATGTAGAAGGAGGTGGCAGATTGAGGGTCCACCCTAATCCCATGTGTAGAAACGATAAAACCAAGAAGTCATCCGGAATCCACACAAAAAACACATTTATGTTGATTCAATTGTATGTGATAAAAGTTAAAGCGTAGGAAAATGGTTCGTAAATGTGTCGGGTGATCTTGACGACGCATGGACTGCGTCGGTAAATCATCTAGCTAAGGTTGTACAATGTGCTTAATATCATGAAAAGCATAATACATAGCGTGTTGAAAGGTTGCACCAGCATTCTTGACACCAAAATGTAGTTTTTGGTATGCGAAGGTTCCCCAAGGGAAAAAAAAGTAATCTTATGTTGATCTGCAGGTAAAATATTGATTTGATTATAGCCGGAGAACCCATCCATCAAAGAGAAGATTTCACTCTTGGCACAGTCATCAATGATATGGTCAACGAAAGGGGTTGGATAATTATATTTGGGACAAGCCTTGTTGATATCCCTATAATCTACACAAACACAGATCATGCCTTGTTTCTTCATAACTGGAACAAGATTAGACACCTAATCAGTCAAAGCTACAGGATAGACAAAATCGACTTTAAGAAGTTTTTCAACTTCAATTTTAATAGCAGCAACTTTGTGTGGATGTACTGGGTGAAGTCTCTATCGAACGGGTTTAGTGTCCGGTTAAGTTTTAATATCACGTACAACAATATCTAGATCAATGCCTGGAATCTCTTTGTAACTCCAGGCAAAAACATCACAGAATTCTTGGAAAAGATCTTTATAAATTTGGACCTCATCCGGAGAACATGAGGCACCGATATGAACATTTTCCATGACTCGGGGTTTAACTGAAATATCTAAAGGGATGGTAGGTGAAATGTTACATGTGTTCCCTTCATACAAAACATTGTGTATCGGTTTAGGAACAAGGGAAAAAGTGACAACAGTAGAAGGATTCGAAATCCACTAGTAACTCTCTATGGTCTCGGGTTCCGGGAAGAGAATAGAACGATGATTCCCATCATCCCATGGGGTATCTTCCATAGACATGATTGTCATGATCATTTCATCGGTGTGAAAAACTACGTGAAATGGATCCGGATACGTGTCTAAGAGAGAATGAGGAGAAGGAGTTGTCGATTAAATATCTTGATAGGCCAGTTCTATTGGACTTAGAGGCATTTTTTCGTTGTAATGAAGACAGTCGTCAAAGCTAGGTACTATCCAAGGGTCATAAGACTCGGGGATTTCACCAACAGTGGTTGATATCATGTTAATCAAAGCGAAAAAAGGAATAGGAATATCGGGTGGTGGAATGGAGAACATACCCATTAACAATGAATCTTTTAAGAGACCCACACTGACATTCTCATAACCAGGAGGTTTTTTCGTAATGAAAGGTACGTTACTAGTAAGTGAATCAGAATTAAAGAAGGCAAGTTGATCGACAGTAACAAATTTTCATTGGTGAGGGAAACGTATCACACGGAAAAGAGTAGAAACAACTCCACGCATCGAATCAATCCAAATACGACCAAGTAGAAGGTTATAATCGAGAGGTGCATCGAAGACCTCAACCTCAACAGTAATCACTTTGCCTTCTAATGTAATATACAACGAAGGAAGAAAACTATAAGGTTTAAATCTTGTACCATTAAATGCTTTTAGAGTATTGTGTGACTCGGTAAGGGAAGGAGAGCCAATGTCTTTCCAACAAGTGACGGACATGACGCAAGTCGAGCCTCCTTCGTCAATAATGGTTTGAAAAATATTATTATTATCCATAATAACCTAAATCCGAAATGCTAATTGAGGAGGAAGGCTTGGAATATGATCTTCCAAGTCAAATATTATCAAGTTTGTATTGGTAGAATCAATTCCACCAATAGCATTTAAAATATCCTTCTGTTGTGTAGGACAGCTTGGAAGGACTTCGAGAGCCGACATCGCAGAAGGTGCCTCCACCAGGTCTTCTACAATACTGTAGTTTTGAGCAGCACATGAGTGAGGATTAAACGATGACTTACGAACAACGTCCTTAGGAAGAGGACAAAGAAATGTATCTAGACTCAGTTGTTCGGGATCAAGAGGACCATTGGGAGGTGAAGTCGATGGAGGAGATTTAACCAATGTAGGTGGTGAATCATCATCTTTCTCTTTCGAAGGAGAATAATCTTTGGCTCAAGTAGTGACTCCATCTTCGTTCTTCTTGGAGTCACCAGTACACATAAGTACATAAGATGTGGTAGAGGGAGAAGGTTGGTCATGAATGACCAATTGGGCTTGCTGCTGAGAAGGAAAAGGTTGTGACAAAATGGCGGGTGTAGTAGTTGTCTTGGTCCCTTGTAGGAACATAGTAACCTCAGCACGCCATGGATAATCTTCTGTATAATGATCCTCACCACAGATAAGACAAGGATAATGAGGTTTGCACAATTATTTTTCATCAACAAGCTGAGTCTTGGGTTTATCAGATTGTTGATTATTCTTTTTGTCCTCCTTATTATTTCCCTTCCCTTTTTTTTATTCTGATTTTTACCGGTAGGTGTAGATTGAAATTAATTAACTTTAGAAGTTTTACCGGGAGGAGTTGGAGGATTATTTTTTTGTACATTAGTAGTAGTAGACTTGGGATTGGAATGACTGGCTTATTTAGACTGAGTCTCAGTGTGAAAAGTTCCAATCACGCCATCAACAATTGTTACAGGAGAATCTTTCTGTGGACAAGCAGATTCCCTCTTGGTATATAGACCCATAAAACCAAGATAGAAAGGGTGCTATCATTGGTCACTGAGATCCTTTTAGATCTAATTAAGCTAATATACGAAGAAGAAGAAGAAAAATGTGTACCTTGTTAACGACATTTTTCCTCGCAAAGTCCAAGTTGAGATTCAATCCCAAGCTCCTTGATAGGTCCTGTAGAACAAACAAAGATACAACAAGCTTCCTATTCTACTAAGATTAGCTCAGATACAGATATATCTACTGAAGACAAGTTCATGTGGAACAAACATAAACTTGAAAGAAATAGGCCAAGCATGTATGTATATTAATGAGAACAAATGAAGAGTACTTACAATCCTCTAATGAAGGTGCAACAACTTCTTCCAGCTCTCCTTGTCCAACCCCTTTTCTCAAGTAATATACATTGATTATGCTTCAATGGCATCTCACTTATGGGATCATAAGTTTGGTGTAATTCTCAATCTCCATCTTTGTATTATATGTTTCCTATGAGATCATAGGTTTCATAACTCCAATCTTTTCATCTCCCTTTCACCATGAGAAGGCTTCCTTATATAATCTTGGAGAGGCCCAACCACTTGAGATATCTTTGGGATAAGTTGAGGATTCCTCTCCTTTAGTTGTGGATCTTCCCTAAGATCATGCCTTGAACACATATTTGAATCCAACCAACTTCAGAGATTGAGGGGATTCTTCCCTGATTTCCTCCAACAAACCAAAATTCACTCAAGAAAGGTAGCGCTCCCCCAAAAGGGTGCACAGAGCGTTTCAACGCTCCCCTAAAGAACGCTAGGAAGTGTCGACGCTCCCTGACAGTGGGTAGGGGAGCGTTTCCTTCTAAAAATCATTTTTAAGTAGTTTTTTCAGTGGCAAAAGGCTTGTACTCCTTGTCAAGTGATTTCTCCTTTTCAAAACCTTTGAGGTGTCTTAAGTGTCCTTATGATGTCATTAGAGGCACGACATAGGCAATATGGCAATATGATATTTGTGACACTTGCGATACGTGTGGTCAAGATGCGACACTTGCGGATAAGATGCGGCACTTACAACACTTGTAATGATGACACTTGTGACACTATTGAAGTGAGTAATTTTGATGTGTAACAGATTGCCCCCAAAGTGCGAAGTCAGAAGATGATGATGACTGAAGTACTTTGTAGACTTTTTCGACCCAGGGTATGGATGCAAAGAAGCTCGAAAAAGCTGCACACAACCGTCAAACAAATATTATGACATGTTTCAAACCAAAGGCAGGCATACCTATGCTTGAGTGATAAGGACTTTTTCAGGTATGGCCGTCATAGAATACACTGCGGGTCCATAATTATATTGACAAAAAGGTATAGCCACTAAACATACAATGTGGATCTATACTTCCATGACATGAACTGATCGTAGCCACGAAAAATACACTGTGGATCTATGAGATGACAAGACATAGCCACGGACCAATACAAAGTGGATCTATGTGACAATATATGTGTCAATATTCAAGAGAAACTTTGTCGCAAACTGGGTAAAGTATATATCAGAGTGAATGACTCAACCCAGGGTCTTCTTACCAATCCCAATGTAGTACGAATCTAACCATGTGAATAGATGTCCTGATGTCAAACATGGAAGAAACCACTTGATTATTGGTCAATGATGTAAACCATTAACAAGCGCGAGGGAAATCACCATTCATGTCAATGACTCCCAAGGTACCCTAGTACATTTCACCGAATGTGAATAGATGAGTTGAAGTCAAACATCCGTGGAATCATCCGATAAGAGGTCAATGATGTAAACCTACAGTCGAACGTGAGGAGGCCTGTCATTGAGGCATGCAGGTCCCAAAGTACTAACTGGTTTCCAAGTCTAGCTCCTAGATAATGTGTTGAAGTCGATAGGAATAGACTCGTCGAAGGAGGGCCTTGATGTATCCCCTATCAACGACACGAAATGGATAGAGAGATGTAATTGGTGGATCAAATCAACATGGACTGACACAGGTATTGAAACAGGATATTTGTGGTGGCTGACTCCCGAGGCAGATACTTCCCTTGAATACTAAGGCATGACAGCAGAAACTTGACAGGGACCAAAACTTGATAATGCAATGGATACTATGACTTACGCCAGGTGACCCAAAGGAGTAAGGAAACTCAAATGATTAGTTCAGTGCAGAGGTTCAGCAAATTGAAATGTGTGCAAAGATCAAATGCCATGTTCAAGGGCGATTGTAGGGTCACTAGTAAAGTTCTCAAAAATTGTTTGGCTTTCTTCCTTCAATTTTTTCCCCCATCCAGATAGATGAGTACCTCTTTTTGGTTTAACGATCTCGAGGAGGGTAACACATGCTCGATATAACTCACCTTTGGTAAGTTCCTCTTCCTTTGTTTAACGAACCGGAAGAAGTAAGAGTTCGATCCTGTTTGGGCCCTTCAATGTATGATCATTTAACGAGTCCAGAGAAGGTAAACTCGGTTGTTTTTCATATTTAGAGAGTTTGAAAATGACTTAAAGACGACTCTAATGTGTTCCTTTTTTGTAATATTAGTCTCGCGAGGGCGAAAAAGAGATAAATTATCACTCGAAAGACACCCTTTCAAACCTTTTAATGAGTGGGAAAGGAAGCAACATCACACAGAAATCTTTTCATGTTTAGAGAGTCTGAAAAGAGATTAAAGACGACTTCAGGGGGTTCCTTTTTCGTATAACCTTTACGAGTCTGAAAAAGTGATAAAATACTACTCGGTTATATTCTCATGCATTTACGAGCATGAGAAGGAACAAAGACTAAGCTTGGTATGCCCCCAGCTTGAAAAGCTAGTGGATTAACTCCAGAATGATCATCAAAGGCTGGAAACATGCCCCCCAAGCTTCAATTCATTAACTGACTTTGAGGTTGTCACCAATTTCTATACTAGATGGAGAAAAAGGATACAGGTGGATGAAAAGAAGGTTCAAAAGCGAGAGCTAACAAAAGACTCGATTCAACATCTACGAGATCTGGCAAAAGACTCGACCTAACAGAAGAGGTGACTATTTAATTTTTTAACGAGCTTGACATAGGAAAAGAACTATGCTCAAGGCTCCGGGTTCAATCCCCAGAGTTTTGTTTCATTTTTTAATGAGCTTTCTACAGAGAGGAAAACTATGCTCATAGTCTTTGTTTCATTTTTTAATGAGCTTGCCACAGAGAGGGAAACTATGCTCGTGAACTCATCTTGATCATGGCTTCCAAGAGGATAATTCTCTAGAAGGACACCATGTTAAGGGACAAAACTTGGTCATGGCAACCAAGAGATATTCACTGGATGGAAGAACAATGCTCTGGAAGGAACACATGTCAAGGGTCATGATAGGGGTAAGGATAATAGGCTGCAATAGCCCTACCAAAGAGATCACCATGTCAACTACCGGATCTAAGTCATCGGAAGTTGAATTCAAGAAACAACACCACATAATTGACCTATGGCAGGGGTGATACCGACTACATATAAGACCCGGTTAGGGAGGTTATTGGGTTGATGGTCAAGTTAGGGCCAACAAACGAAAGTTGGTCAATAGTCACCATTCTTCCATCGTGTGGTAAATATATCACATGAAAAAGAGTGGACACAAGAGCTTTCATGGCATAGACATAATCTCGCCCAATGAGTAAATCAAAATCCAAGGGGTCCTGGACTACCATAGCATCAATAAAGACGGTCTTCCCTCCCAAAGTTACTGGAAAATGAGGAAGGATCCCTAAAGGGTGATTGGTTCTTATGTTGAAAGTGAACGGATTCTAGGTAATTGGCACAAGCTTAGGATAACCCAAAGCTTGCCAAGCAATAGAGGACAAAATACTAACGTATGAACCTTCATCTATCAGCGTATGAGGAACGTCCTGACCACAAACTTTTACCGAAATCTTGAAAGGAATGTGAGAGGGAAGACAAGGTCCAGTTAGCACACCCCGATCAAAAAGGATGGCCTCATTACTTGGAAGGGTTTTCGCAAGAGAAGGAGAAATGCCCCCCGGCATGGTAGATCCTATTTCAATGAGAAAAACGTGGGTAGAATTGGGTTTACTCTCTAGCGGGAGAGTAGGATCAATCGATGATGGGATCGAATCGACCACCTTGGCACTATTCAAAGGAAGAGTGGGATTGATTGATGACATAACCAGAGCAACCACTTTGGAACTCATCAGAGGAAGAGTGGGATTGACCGATGAAGTCACCGGAGAAACCACTTTGGCACTCGTCAGAGGAAGACTAGGATTGATCGATGATGTAATCGGAGCAACCACTTTGGCACTCGTCAGAGGAGGAGTGGGATTGACCAATGAATTCACTGGAGCAACCACTTTGGCACTCTTTGGATGAAGGGTAGGACTGACTGAGGAAGGAACTGGATCAGTCACTTTGGGTTCACTATGTAGATGAAGAGTGGGGTTGACCGATGATGGAACTAGATCAGTTACTTTGGTTAGTGGTTCAATCGAGGATGAAACTATATTGACCATCGGATCAATCGGATTGACCAGAGATGGAACCAAATCGACCATTCCATCAACTAATGATGGTTTGGGGGAAATCCTACGATAACCAACTGGAAGTTGAAGCTTTTCGAAAAGAGAAGAAGCCTCGTCCATACGAGGACAAAGGTGAGAATAATGATCACCTTTGCATAACATGCAAGGGAATTTGACAATTGTCTTCTTCTTACCAACCTTAACGTCACTACTTGATGGGGTATCACTGGCATGACTAGTCAGGGCCGATGACATGGAAGAGCACATTTCTAACACCTTGGGAATACCAGGGCAATCCCTCATAAAATGGTCACCCTTAAAAAGACTGCAAGGGAATTTGGGTTTTAGATTCTTCGTTTTAATCTTGTTGACCTCATCAACACTCCCAGTACTATTAACAGTAGCTGGTTGTTTGGATCCAACATCTGATGTAGTTGGAGGCTTGGTCTCTTGTTGGTTCTTCATCTTCTCTTTTCATTTATTCTTCTTCTTATCTATCTGTCTACTCGCTTAAGAGATTTCACTAGGCGAAGAAGGAGAAATGGAAGGAGACCTGACGGGCGAAGAAGGAGAAAAGTCGACATGAGGTTGATGTGTGGGTGGTGTGCTTACGTCTGAAGCACCTACATTCGAGATGAACGGAGTGTAAAACAACCATACCGGTAACCCAATTGTTAGACCTGGAAGGCTCAAAGTAGCGATGTAAGGAGGACCAATGTTTCTGTAAGAAGGAAAAACAAAGGGTTCCCTAGGAAAAGGGGTTCCTTCGTTGGTCATCCCGGGAACTGACGCCATAAAAATAAAGTTGCAACCTAGATTCTGCTAGGGAGAACAAACAACACACGCTAAAAATCTAGTAAGCAAGCAAACAAACAAAACCTTCTCACAATGAGCATACCAGTTGGTGATGAAATCCAACATCATGGGAACAAAGTAAGAAGGGGATGAGATAGAGCGGGTGGAAAAGTTACTTTGACAACCTACTTAACGGACTTACACCCTTTGGCAAGCTCCCACACATAATCGTGGGTATACCCTCCAAGGACCCCAAGTGAGTCTAGCCAATGTCAATTCCAGGTACCGTGAAGACTTGCCCCTCCACAGTCACCTTGTGTAAAGACCCTAAAGAGATAGGCCACTAAGGTTACCAACTACAACAGTGATGCCTGGGGAAACAGTTAATAGTATGATCCACGTGCAAGGGCAGGGTATCTAGCCCGAAATCAACTTGAAAGGCTTCCACTCATCATTGTGGGTATACCTTCAAGCGACCCCCATAATACGCGCAATCTCTACACCAAGACCAACAAAGCAAGGTGAGTAACTCTGTCAGTTTTAATGCGACCTCGTGATTGGCCCTTGTGTGAGAAGGGCTTCCCAGGACAAAATGTAGCAATTGGATTTCACCGCTCCCTAACACAAGATAATTTGTTTGTTTGGAGCTTTGGAAAGTTATCTTTCACACCTATTCCAAATCCCTACAACTAATCTAATGTAGGTTTTCTACCAGAAAATGTAAAAAAATTCTAATCAATTTTTAGTGTAGCGCTTGGTTTTTAATGTTGTTGTTAATGAAAGGAGAAAATGGCATGGACAATATGGTGTTTTGACCAACTCAAAAGTTATGCAAATAGATGAATATGCAATCTTTTCATTTCGATAAAAATTATGCTACGAGAAGGAGAAAACATTCATCATTTTAGATGCACAATGTCCCAAAATGTCAAAAAACATGCAATTCTGCTACTTTAAATGCAAGACTTCAAGGAAGACAATTAAATGCGAAGAAGAATCCAAGAAAATATAGGGAGAATAGAGAAACCACTCAAAAGTTAATTGCTTGGGAAGATGACCTCAAACATCAAATGGAATGTTGCATAGACCTTTGAATTTCCTCACAAAAGCTTCCACTCAGTCAGATAAATGAGAAGAAAACAGTAAGTTGACTCTAAATCAACAAAGACAAAGAGTGACTTCAAGGCAAGGAAAGAAAATGTCAAAATTCCAAACAAAAAGTGATCAATTCTTAGAAAGAAGAGTTTTGAAGGCCAAGATAAATATAAACTGAGATGATAAGACCCTGAGCAAGTGCCAAAAGAAAAAATTGAACCTTAGATAAAGAAACCCTAAAGGATTGTTCACATAAAAGGGGCAGGACTCTGGTGTAAGGGGCACCAGAGCGTTCCAACGCTCTGTGTGAGACTAGTAGGGAGCGCTAGCACTCTGGTAACAAGGGTAGGGAGCGTTGGCCTCTAAAAATTAAGAAAAAATGCATAGAAAAAATGCCCTAAAAGTCAAAGAATCAACAAACTCAGTCAATCAATTTGAAGGTGACGAAATCAAGATCCAATCAAACAGATCCAAGAATCAAAGATAGTATGGAGAAGGTCAAGAAGTGGGCAAAGGGCCAAAACAATATCTAGGAAAGGAAACAAAAACCAGAGCTCCTCCCCATTGAAGTCGTCAATTTTTGTTACAAGAGAATCCTCCTGTGGACAAGCGGATTCCATCTTGGTATCTAGACCCATAAAACCAAGACAGAAAGGGTGCTATCATTGGTCACTAACATCCTTTTAGATATAATTAAGCTAATATACAAAGAGGAAGAAGAAAAATGTGTACCTTGTTAACAGTGTTTGTCCTCGCAAAGTCCAAGTTGAGCTTCAATCCCAAGCTCCTCGATAGGTCCTGGAGAACAAAAAAAGATACAACAAGCTTCCTATTCTACTGATATTAGCTCAAATACAGATCTATCTACTGAAGATAAGTTCATGTGGAACAAACATAAACTTGAAAGAAACAGGAAAAGCATGTATGTATATTAATTAGAACAAATGAAGAGTACTTACAATCCTCTAATGAAGGTGCAACAGCTTCTTCCAGCTCTCCTTGTCCAACCCCTTTGCTCAAGTAATCTACATTGATTATGCTTCAATGGCATCTCATTTACGGGATCATAAGTTTGGTGTAATTCTCAATCTCCATCTTTGTATTGTATGTTGCCTATGAGATCATAGGTTTCATACCTCCAATCTTTTCATCTCCCTTTCACCATGAGAAGGCCTCCTTATATAAGCTTGGGGAGGCCCAACCATTTGAGAGATCTTTGGGATAAGTTGAGGATTCCTCTCCTTCAGTTGTGGATCTTCCCTAAGATCATGCCTTGAACTCATATTCGAATCCAACCAACTTCAGAGATTGAGGGGATTCTTCCCTGATTTCCTCCAACAAACCAAAATTCGCTCAGGAAGGGTAGTGCTCCCCCAAAAGGGATGCACAAATCATTTCAATGCTCCCCCAAAGAAGGCTAGGAAGCTTCGGCACTCCCTGACAGTGGGTAGGGGAGCATTGCCTTCTAAAAATAATTTTTAAGTAGTTTTTTCAGTGGAAAAAGGCTTGTACTCCTTGTCAAGTGATTTCTCCTCTTCAAAACCCATCTTTGAGGTGTCTTAAGTGTCCTTGTGATGTCATTAGAGGCACGACATAGGCAAGATGACAGTATGAGGTTTGTGACACCTGTGGTCAAGATGCGACACTTGCGGACAAGATGCGACACTTACAACACTTGTAATGATGACACTTGTGACACTATTGAAGTGAGTAATCTTGATATGTAACAGCAGCATGAGAAGCTACTGGAGGTGTTGGGGTTGGATTTCTTGATGGGCGAGGAGCATCAGGGATCAATTCATATAGCATGCATGTTTGTGAATAAATGAGATCCAAGTATTGAGCATGACTAATCACCTATTCTTCAGTGACGACACCACCCATGGAAACATCATGGGCTATAGGACCAATGAGTGACTTGGAAAACCCCTCGGCCAATATTTTATCAAGAAGGGGAACTTTGATTAAGCGTCTTCTCCTCTTCCACTCATGAATATGATCAGAAATGTGAGTGGATGAGGATTGTTTAAATGAACTCAAAATTTTGGTTCTTGTCTTGTATGGTATCGATAACTGGTAATGTGTTAAGAAATCCATAGATAAGGTGTTAAAGTCATTGAAGAATCCTCGTGGAAATTCAATATACCAGTTGGTTGCCGAACTCGTCACAGTTCATTGGAAAATACGTAATCTAATGGAGTCATCCATCAAGGAGTTAGATGAACACCAAAGATGGAAAGTCATGACGTGATTATTTGGATCTTCCCCTGATCGATCATCAAACTTAGGAATGTATGATGGTAACTTGGCATGTATCACCGGCCAATAAGGAGAATGTAAGATAGAATCATTCATAATCCTAGATAAATCCGGTAAATCCAAATTTGCAAGAAACGACAATTGTCTGTTCACTTGAGGAAACTGGTAATTTTGAGGAGGTAGTCTTCTAGGTATATCAGTAGGACCATAAGAAGTCTGTAGATAGTTAGAGGGTCATGTCAAATTCAGTTGTGGAGGGTTTTCAGTCAAATAGCCAACTTGATTTGGTTTATTGGGTAAGCTTCCTTAGGAAGGAGCATTAGACTGAAAACCTTGACCCCATGTAGGATTCATAGAACCTAGATATAGTTGCCCGGGATAAGGGGGTACCAAAGAATTAACTTGAGGATGTTTCCCCCGGGCGGTTGTTAATTTCTTTGGAAAGGAAAATTCCAAGGTTGAGACTGTAATCGAGGGGTATAGTGCCCATACACTGGGTTATGACCCCCAACTTGAGGTTTCCTCCCAACTTGAGGTTGCCCCCCAACTTGAGATGGCCCCCCTACTTGAGGTTGACCTCCAACAGTAATTTGAAAAGCAGAAGCAACAGAATGACTTGTGCCTCCAATTTGATCGGAGCTACTTGGGTCAGGATGATTAGATCCTCAAGGTGAAGGTGGAGGAGGAAGTCTAGGCCCCCCGGAGAGAACAAGGGTAGGTGTAGGAACAAAACTACTAGAAGCATTATACCTAGGAAAAACAAAAAGATTATCCCCTCCAGATGGATTCTAGGCAGTATTAGAAATAGAAGTATTCAAAGTGTGATACCCAGGTGGAAGTGACGGATTTGGTCTAACCGGAAGAGGTCTTCCAATAGGAGATTGAGTAATTATTGCACTTACGACAGAAACGGGCGTAGCTTGTGGGACCATGGTAGAGCTAGCGAGCTAGAGAGGAAGAATTGTATGAGAACCAACCATCAATTGGTCTGAGACTGTGAAAACATTATTGATCGTGCCAATAAAATGATCCAAGGGTACTATATAAGTAGTGTAATTCATAGAAGTATGTGATGCCATAGGTTGATTAGAGGTCCTCTGACGTAAGTGACTCATTCCTAGTTTTTCAAAAATATCGTGCCCCGAAGAGGTCCTCCAAAGAGAACAGACAGGACGAGAAGAGCTAGGATTAAAAGTTCTAGCAGTGTGAACTAGAGCTCTAAACGACTCACTCTGAAAGGGTGGATCATCTACACCAGAATCTATGTGAGGTACAGTAGTTATTCTAGTATAATCTTTAGCAACAACGTCTCCCGATGAATTTATCCGGAGAAAAAGTGGATCTCGTACAACACTATATAACGGATTTACAGGAAGTGTGGATTCCTCCAATGGAGTGGAACTTCCAATCTCAGAGACTACATTGTTATTGATTGCTCCTTCAGGAGAACCCTCTGGTGAGTTAGGAAGTAAACAAGTATATTATTTTGGATCTTTCGAAGGTAGCCCTTGCATCCTACATGAACGGTGAGGGGCGATATTGGTCGCACCAAATAAAAAATGAAAGAAAGTTATGGCCAACTATAGAAACAAACAACACTCACTAACATAATATAGATATCAAACACGCAAAAAAACCTTCTTATTTCGAAGTCACTAGTTGGTGATGAAATCTAATGTCGTGAAATCAAGACAAGAAGGGGCTAGGATAAAGTAGGTGGAAAAGTTACATTGATGACCTGTTTAACAGACTTACACCCTAGTGCAATCTCCCACACATAATCATGGGTATACCCTCCAAGGATCCCGAGTGATTTTAGCCAATGTTGATTCCAAGTACCCTGAAGACTTGCCCCTCCATGGTCATCTCATGTAAAGACTCTAAAGAGATAGGCCACTAAGGTTACCAATTACAACAATGATGCATGGGGAAGTAGTCGACAGTCCGATCCACGTGCAAGGGCAGGGTATCTAAGCCCGAAATCAACTCAAGAAGGTCCCCACGGGATTTTCTTCTCTAGTGACCCCCAATAATACATGCAATCTCTACACTAAGACCAACAAAGTAGGGTGAGTAAATATGTCGGTCCTAATGCAACCTCGTGATTGACCCTTGTGTTAGAAGGGCTTCCCGGGACAAAATGTGGCAAGTGGATTTGTACTCTCCCTATCACAAGATACTATTGTGTGTTTTGTTTCTTTGGAGAGTGTGACTTACAACATATTCCAAAGTGTTATCCAAGATAATGTTGGTGTATAGAAGTTATAGAAAATAAAAGTTGCTAATAGATTTTAAAATTACGTTGCATTTTAAAGGTTGTTGTTTACTCAAAAGGGAAACAAAAGTGAAACTAATGATGTATTTGACCTTGACCCTATAAGATGCAAGAAGAGATGAAATGCAATCGTTTCATTCGATGAACTCTAATTACAATACGGAGAACGTTTCTCTTTTCCAGAACATAAAATCTATAAAACACAATTTCTCAATCTTTGAATGATATGGATTCCAAACAATCAACTACTAACTTTTCCAATTTTTTCTTTTCAACAAATATTTGAATGCAAAAAAATTCTTACAAAGACTACTAACAAGAAGAATAAACTTCAGTCCTTTCCTTTTCAAATCAGAACAGAGACGTAATCCAAAAAAGAAAGAATGGTCTAAGATTACTAATGCACTCTCAACACTATTCCCAAATCAAGATCATAATGCAAGCAAAAATGAAATGATAAGAAAACCTTTTGTCGAATGCAAACAAAAATTGTCTCTTAAACTGATCCGAAAACGGATCCAGAAGCCTGATGGGGCTTGAAAAATGCTCAAAAATGAAAGTGCTCGGAATGCGACGAAACCTATGCCATTGCGTCCGTCTTGTCTTCCTGATTCCGGCGGTATATTTACTTCGTCAAACGGAGTCCGTATGGAGAAGATATCGTGTTATGTCTGAAAAGTCAAACAGGCAAAAATTTGATGCTGACTGGGCAGGCCGTACTGCCACGTGGCAGGCCGTACAGTGCTGACGTGGCATGTCCGTACAGGACACATGGCGGCTCCAGGTGATGCCACGTGTCATCCGGTTTTGGACTTTTGGCACACATTTTGACCAATTGGGAAGTGACACGTGTCACCACTGCATGGGTGACACGTGGCACATGATGACGTCAGCATTGACGTGGAAACTGTATGATGACGTGGGCTAATCGGCGTCTGAAAAGTGGCAGGGTGACGTGGCACAGTTTGATTGGTTGATGCTGACGAATAAGATAATGACATGTGTCAGGTTGTTGTTGGTTTAAAAAAGCACCACGTGGCCCAGTCACGGGCGGCTACGTGGCGCTACCTTATTGGCTCGTTGGTTGCAAAACAAACTTTGTTTGATCGTCGCCGAGGAGGTTTGAACCCGCGACCTCCGTGGGAGGCAATGAATCGGAACTGTTGGGCTAACCGGCCGCCCACCGGGTGAACGTTGTAATTGGAATAATATTAAAATTATTTAAATTCAAATCGTTGTATGGTCGACGGGGGGAGAGGGTCGGGGCTTAGCACCCAGCCCTCGGTCCAACAGTCATTCCACACGACCACACGCAGCGGTGAAACGACGAGGAAATGGTTTAAGGGCTTAGCCCTAGTCACGCGCTATCGCATATAACCGCCGCCCAAAAACTCGGGGCTTATCCCTATGCCAGCGCGGGAATTGTTAACAGTTAGCGCCGGGTTCTATGGTTAATGCCATGTGACCGTGAATTAAGGGGTTAGCGCTGAGAATAACGGGGCTAGCGCGCAGCCCTTTGGGCTGGCGCTCGGCCACATGGCCCCATGCGACCACAAATATAGGGGCACGCGCCGACAAAGGGGGCCTAGCGCCCAATACTTTGGAAAGTGGGTTTTTATTTAATAAATTTGGTTTTTATTAATTAAATGAACCTATATTTAGCAGATTTCTTCCATTTTGGGGGGATATTGGGCATTTTTGTAGGCCAGATTCTTGGAGGAAGTTGGGGATGTGAAACCAACTCCTTTGCTATATAAACCAGGCCTGTTTGAGGCCAAGGACAGTGATTCAGAGCAGAGTTATGCTAGAGGAAAGCCAAGCCATAGTCAGTTTGTTGCAGGGAAGCCTTTGAGGTGGAAACGTTGTCGGATCGTTTCTGGGAGCTTGGAGCATCAGTTTGGCATGCCATTTCTTTTGCAGGGTTTTTGAGATCTGGGACAACAAGACCAGATCAGTCTTGTAGCCTTTGGGCATTGCTGAGATGTAATTTTGAGCACTTGAGCAGAAATAAAGAAGCCTCCCCCACAGGAAAAAGGCCCGGAGACGTAGGCAAACATTGTGCCGAACTCCGTTATCAACCTGCGTTCTTATGGTTTGTTGTTCATTAGTCTTTTCAGATCTGCATATGTGTTTTGAATGTCATAATCATCTTCTTTCCTCATTCTTTCATTAACTTCTCAAATGGTTAAATTATTCATGCAAGTTTAAAACTCAACCATAATCATTGAAAAGATCTTGCCCCTTGATCATAAACAACAACAATCCAAAAGTTAAAATCAATCCAAAACTCAAAAGAAATCAAGAACTACTTATCAAACAAGCACCCAAGAACAAAGTCTTGAGATTATACCCTTGCGACAAGAAGTCAAAAAATAAAACTTGCAAAGCTCATGAAGAAGGATCTTAATCTTCAAAAATCAATCAAATCCAGGCTTAAAAGATGTAAACCAATCATTCACCAATGCTAAAAGTTCATCTCAAGAATTAAAGACAAATCTAGGCAAAGGAAAGAAAATTAATTGTCACCCAACAATTCCTACAGGAATCATCGCAGGCTACAGAAGGGTACAGTGCGACAATCTAAGATCATCGCAGGCTGTTAGCAAGGCACAGTGCGACGTTGTCACCCTGGTCTGCACAAGTAGAGTGTGATGACAAAGAATCGTCTCAGGTTGTAAATAGGACACAATGTGATGATATCTGAATATTAAGAAAATTGAGAAGAATGACACAATTTCTGAATGAACCTTGAGGACTAGGGAGTCAAGATGGATCACCCACAGACTCAAAGAATGAAATTGATCAAAAGAAGGCAAGCTAAAAGAAAAGAAGAAGCAAAAAACCAAAAGAGGTAGTTTCATCCCCAATATGGTTGCCAATTTTGTTATCGGATAAATCGGTAAGTGCAAACACAAACTAATCTCCCTAACTTCCACAGGAAGCTAGAACAAAACAAGACAGAATACAAACTTCACCTTAGACTTCATTGTCATATAAACTAGTTCATAGAGGGACGAGTGACATACCTTTTAAATGATGCTTGATCCTCGTTAGTGTTGTCCTTGTCGCTCCATCTTTGGATTTGTGGGATGGTGACCCTGTTTAAGAAGCAAAAACCAACAAAGAGGGAGAGAACAAAGATGCATACATTCCAATGAATTATATGTATAAGATCAGGGAGTTATACAATAAAAGCCAAGACACCTTTATAGGGAAGAAATGTATTGTTGCATTATATTAAAATGGAAAGTGGAGAATACAACCTATGCCTTGATGTTGCAAGATCCCTTTAATGGCTATTTGATCCAACACACACACCTTTTCTCTAATTCCTTTGATGAAGAAGATCCACAATCTGACTTAGAGAGCTAAAGCAAAGCTATCTCAAGTATAATCAATAGCAGAACTCTTCATGCATATGCAAACTTTAGCCTTTTCAACCTTATCTTTTTCCATGAGAGATCCCTCTTTATATAGGGTGAAAGAGGGATGGATGAGGATATTAGGATGATCCCACTAAATCAGAGAAGCGAGTAAGATCCAAACCGATCGGAGGCCAGCTCATCTTCTCGAAGATTCCCTTCTAGAACATTCGTGAATTTTGACTTTTCCCTTGCTTAAGCATCGTCGCACCCTATGCACAGGAAGTCTACGATGACGACGCAATACATATTTTTTGCAGTGTGTGACAATCAGGCATCATCGCACCCTAAGCATAGATCAGGGTGCGACGATCTTCCTTCTCATAGTTTTTTAGGGTGGAAAAGCAAACCACTTTTCTCATGGATAAAGTCTCTTTTAATGTTTTTAGGGAACATCGAAGTGAGTTAAGCACATGTCGTCAGTTGATCACTGGGGTGACCAAAATAATGTGTAACACATTCAATGTAGTCATTACTATCTCAACTTCTTCAACTGTGTCTCCAATGGCTTCAAGTTGTTCTTTGATTTGAGACACCCTTGTGAAGTAGGATTGAATGGTTTCTAAATTATGCATCTTCACATTCTTGAGTTGTGTCCTCAAGGTCATCTTCCAATTGTAATATTTGCCTTCATATAATTTGGATAAGGCATTGAACATTTGTTTCAGGGTCTTTAATGATGAGACATGAGGGATCAAGTGATCCTTGATAGAATATGCAATGATCCTCTTTGTTTGAACTAGATTCTTCTTGTACTTTGCCTTAGCCTCATATCCCTTTGGCTATGCAACTTCTTCTTCAATGAAACCTTCTAGATCATTTTCTTATAGAATGAGCATTACTCTATATTTCCATGCTCATAAGTTATCAACACCCTAAAGCTTCTCATCAATATTAGTATTGATATTCATTTTGCCCCAGGCACTGGAAATATATTGAAAAATTAAGATTTTACAGAAATGGAATTTGAACTTAGAAGTGGGTGTGCTATGCCAATGTGACCTCCTTTATTCAAGAATCAGCTTCAACTTACCCTTTACATGTCAAATTCCCTGACCTAGGTTTTTATGAGAAAACCCTAATTTTTCAACTTCAAAATTTTGTAGATATGATCCAGGGAAAAGATGTTCCCTCCTTAGGCGACCTTCTTGGTGGGTTATGTAAGTGCTCAATGAGCTTGACAATGGGGGAAACTTGCAATCTTCCTTCGAGCAATTAGACTGTTATGAAGGAAACCAGCTCTAATACCATGTTAAAAAATTTATATTCTCATTTAATCATAGACAATGTCACATCATTATTACCCAACCAGAGGCACTTACACATGCCACCCTCGAGCACAATAACCTTTTCTTAGATAGAATGATTCCATCAAGTACACTCTAGAACCAATAGATAAACCCTAACAAGAAATACCACTGTTGCAGTAGCAACACAATACCAAGAGAATGTACCTCTACTAAAAGAAGCATACCTTTACCAAGAGAAGTGCACAAGAGAGATACCATAAAGACAGAGAATACTCCACGATAACTGCTCCACTACTCTCTCCAAACTTGTGCCTCCTTCTATTGCAGTTGCTACTCCTTAGAATTTTGCAGTAGCTGAGTGAGTGAGTGAGTGTGTCCAAATGGACTAAGGCACCTCCTTATTTATACTATCTTTTCCAAGTGATTTTTCCAAGTGGGTCCGACTTCTCTTTCTAGAGCCTTCTATTTATTTATTATTATTCTCCTTGGGACAACTTCTCTTCTAGGGTATTTCCACATCTATTTAAAGGTTCTCTTTCTTTCGAAATATTCTACTCTAAGTACAAAGGTTATACTGGAGGTTAATACCTCCTGTAGCTACAAAAACATTAACAAACCGGTCAAGATTCCCATTTTTGTGGATGTAAATTTATATACAGATCAATATCCCAAGACACAAGAAGAGGAAGAGGAAATATCTCGTGTTTTGTATGCTAGTGTGGTTGGAAGTTTGATGTATGCAATGGCTTGTACGAGATCGGACATTGCACTTGCAGGGGCAGTTTTGAGCAAGTATATGTCAAAACCAGGGAAGGAGCATTGGACAATAGTACAAATGGTTTTCAAGCATTTGTGTGGTACTACTGGTTATGGATTGTTCTACCAAGGAAGACCAAGGCTAGATAAAGTGTTGGACATACATGGGTTTGTTGAAGCAGATTGAGCTAGAGATCTAGATCACAAAATAACTATAAGAAGGTATGTGTTTAACCTATTTGGAGGAGCAATTAGTTGGATGAGAAAAATACAGTCTGTAGCGGCACTCTCAACTACAAAATTTGAATGCATTGCATCCACTCATGCAAGCAAGGAATCATTATGGTTACATAGGTTGTGTTCATGCATCAGGTTCGTACAACACGTTGTAAGGATAGATTGTGATAGTCAGAGGGCAATCTTCCTAGCAAAGAACCCAACTCATCATTCAAAGACAAATAATATTGATGTTCAGTATCACTTTGTGAGAGACATGGTTGAAGATAAGAAGGTGTTGTTTATGAAGGTGAAGCCCTCGGAGAAAAACAAAATGGCGGTTTTTTGTCTCCATTTTTAGTGGTTTTTCGGTACATGGTGTTAGTTCTAGAAGTCAACTCAAGAGTGTTATTTTGTTAAGCCTAGCACACCTTGTTTCAAAATGTTCAATAGGGGTTTTAAGATGGATAAATTCTTGCTTGACTTGAAAGGAAATAATGATCTGATATGTTAAGATCACTTGCCTAGGTGCAAAAAGTCAGGTAAATAAAACTAATGGATAGCAACTTAAGATTTTAGGTGAAGTGATTTGAGAGAAGGGGAAAAACAAAACTGATAAATCCACCAATAACAAAAAAAATTCTTAATGTCCTTATACAACAGAAGAATAAACATTTATCTAGAAATCATTCCAAATAAGATTTAAGGAGAAGAAACACCATTGTGGAAAATATTACTAAAAGCCCTTTAAAGAAACCTTCTCAACGCAAAAGCATTTATCATAAGCTCGTATAACATCAGTAAAGTGTTTCAGAAGAAAACATGAATATGATAAATAAAGAAAGAATACAAACTAACCATTAACTTCATTAGCCATTGAATTCTTTACATAGGCAAGATAGATCAAAACAATCTTTAGAAATGAAATCTCAAGCCAAAAATAGGGATTCAACCCTTTCTTCTTATACTTCATCAAATATATAGAGTTTTACATCAGTTTCATACATTTATGATCAGTCTGATATCTAGTGATATCTCAAACTAACTCCTCCAGGCCCCGAGGGCGAATTTTGCCTATATCTATTGATACATAGAAAATTGAAAACAGTTACAACTTAGATCATATAGGTCTTTTGTTGACTTGATTACACATGGTTGGTACACTGCATCCTTCACGAGATCCAAATGTTTCCTCTGTGATCCACCTGTTTGCAACACTTGACAATAATAGTTGACTGATATGTATTTTCATCCACCAAATAGAGGTTGTAACTCAACTTTTAAAGGGATCACATACTCTCTTTTCCGATTCCACAACATATTCACCTCATCATCTGTTGTTCCCATCACAAAAAATGAAATTCTGTGCTTTTTTCTCCAAAATCGCCTGCTACAATTGTTCTTGTAGAGCCATTGTTTTTCATGTGAAGAGTGCTATGGGAACTTCATGTGGCGCTCTTTTAAAACCAGATCTTAATATCCTGCATGCCTTTTCTTGTCCAACTTACAACCAAACATTACTCAAAGGAAGATAATACCTCAAGCTTATGAAAACAAAAAGTCTTTTATCAAGCATCCATCATCATTAGTCAAAAATTAGGTTTTGGCAAAAACACTTAAGATCTCAAATTGAAACTTCTCCCTGGAAAACAAATTCAGTTGCCTCGGCTAACAGATCCAAATTGTTACCTATTTCTTGCTTCATTTTAGAACGAGTTGTCATTTTTCATGGCTTACCATCTTCAGATCTGATCAAAGGTTTTAGGCCCTTCTTGCTCTATTTACTTTGTTTTCTTGTAGAAAATATGTTTTTTTCCTATAGGAGCCTTTTAATTTGTTGTTATATCTTGTTTCTTTCATGTCTTCTTCCCGGCTCTGATTTTATAAGCCTTATTACTTGTTGATGGCTTTGCATTAGGGTTTGTAGGCTCGTCATCAATTACTATGACCTTATCTTTGATTGTAGGGTTATACATGGCTTTATATTTCAATATGAATTTGTTTTGTGGCCTAGTACTCCTTTTCCTTACTAGAATTTTATATCTATCAACATCATCTTCAGAAGAACTAGAACTAGGAGGAACAATCTTAGGAATGGGTTCTTCGGCTTGTACATGGTTTGCAGGTAGCTCTATTGTTTCAGTTTTTTCAATTTCATTAAAGATCAAAGGTTCTGCTAAACTTTTATTCTTTCTAATATAAAATTTATGTGCATGAGGGAAAGGATGCCTACCTCCACCCAGCGCATGAGAAGATCCTTCACCTGTTTGCAAACTGATTGGAGTATTCTCAAATCGTTCATCTGAAGTCTTCAGACTGATCTTCCTTTTATTCTTCCTTGAAACAACAGGTGGAATTATACTTGATGATGCTCTTGGTGTTGGTTCAACGACTTTATCAATCAACTTTTGGGCAGGAGGATGAACTTCTATTTTAAACCCTGACCGGATCAAGAATTGATCCCATGTCCTCTATCGTTTCTACAGCTCTGCTTTAACAAGTACCTTAATTAACGCTTGATGATAGATACCATGCAAAGGACTCTTGGGATTTGCTTGAATCTTCAAGGTCATTTTATTCAAGTCCCTCAAGAAATAATATGGCATGCTCATCCTTTTAATTCCTAACAAATGAAGGGGGAATCATAAATGAAACAGGAAAACAATGGAATAGCTCCCTTCACATGTGATATATCATTTGAGCATCAGCAAGGCATCCATCCATTCACCAATTATCCCATCTCTAGGAATACCCTTGGCCCAATTGGGATCTCTATGCTCTAGTTTCAGGAATTTATTGACATCCCCACCTATGATTAATTTGTTTTTGATCCACTTTTCACCATCAACGGGGAGATTACAGGCTGATGTTATTGATTCCTCTGTAACCTGCATAATCAAATTAGTGATATGAACCCTCTGTCCATCAAATCCTTCAGCAAATGAACAAGCTACACCATAGTGATAACCATCTAATTTGGTGCAAAACGTATACCACCCATCCTGGTCAAAGATATGTTTGTTGTTTTCATATTCCTCCATGATCTCGGATCCTTCAGGCTCTTTTCTGTTCACATGTCCACTTTTACCCATTCTATTGTCACGACCAAAAGACTAGATTCTTTGTTGTAGGAGTGGGATATCTTTGTTATGTGGAGATAGATACGGGATTTGTTGGCTATAAGGAGGAATTGTAAATTGAACAGCTTTACATGTTGTGATATAGGTTGGGTACTTGATAACCACCTTGAGTCTTTTATTCTACTAGGTAGGACGATCCACGTCTTCAAACTCCTCCAACAATACGTGTGATGATGGAACATAGGGACAAGTGGAAGTTCTTGTAGCGCTCTATATAAACTTTCCTTAGGAATATTTTGGATGGAAATGACTTGAGAGTCATTATCTAAATACGGTAATCATGAGACATAAGTGAAGGCATGACGTGCGACTCTGATGGAAAGATTTGAAACTTTAAATGATGTCATAGGAAAGTCCTACAAACATGTGCAAAATTCTTCCTTTCCCCTTTTACAAGACTAAGTATTCCTCATTTCTCTCAATGTAACACGATTTTTTACCCCCATATTAAAAAGTTTGCACGTTTAACAACCTAATGATGAGGATTTATAGCTTATACAAAAAAAAAAAAATGGAGAAAATAAGAGATGAGAGATGAAACTTTGAAGAACATAATAGGTGATAACACATGGTTTTTGTCGATGGTTTTCTAATTCTGGTTAAGGAATTGTGGTTGTTGACTAATATGGGTCAATGGATTGGGGGTTTTGGATGTCGTTGGATCCTATATATATTGCATTGTAAACAATGAAGATGGATAATGAATAAAAGAATAGAGGTGCAACTCTAAACATGTTTTTGGTTTTCCCAGTTTGGGTTTCCAGGATAAAATCTTTGTGTAATGTGTGTGTGTGTGTGTGTGTGTGTGTGTGTGTGTGTGTGTGTGTGTGTGCACATGCATGTTCCATTGTATCTTTTCTATTTTTATTAAGAATCCATTTGTAGTAATTAATTGTACAAGGTTAAAATCTACAGTTTTGACCCCCAAAAAATTGCTTAAGACCTCAAATGAGCTCTGTAAGATTCTAGAC
Source organism: Picea engelmannii (assembly GCA_009831015.1). NCBI lineage: Eukaryota > Viridiplantae > Streptophyta > Pinopsida > Pinales > Pinaceae > Picea > Picea engelmannii. The sequence goes on from ML803538.1 coordinate 59,203, forward strand.
CCCAAATCACCAAAGTGGGACATGCCTATATAACAATCCCTACAAGCCAATAAATCCATTTTTTACACCTATAGAGTGCCAAAATATATGACAAATTATATAATAATCCATTCTAAATCAATATTATCTTTATTCCAAGAGTATGTCAATGCGTGATTTTCAACAAACATAAGATGGAATAGATTTTTTTTTCATATTGGAGTGAATATGAAGAGTGTGTCCTTAGGATTTCCTTATTGCATAGTACATAGATTCATTGTTTATGCACCATGCTATAGATTGGATTCAAATAATACAATCTATCATGCAACAACTAACTTCCAATTCTATCAAATTTGAAACCAATAAGGTTTTTTCACCAATACTACTAATTAGTTTCATGTCTAATCACACAACATAAGCCACCATTTAACAAGGGAGAAAATAGAAAACTTGAGTTTTGATTCAAAACATTAAGAAATTTGTGCGAGGATTGATATCTTCAATCAAAATCCAACTAAAATAATTTGTGGAATGCAAACAAGGAATACACAATTCTAAGTCTCAACAACATCATGATTTTCCATAAGCCTAAGCTATTCAAGGAGTTGGAGACCCATTTTTATCATTGGAAAGTATACCTGCTTCAAATATCAAGGCCTAACCTATTATGTGACTTGAGGAGCCTTGAAAACATTGATAATTGATCATCCTATATATCACATTTTAGCTCAAAAATGGATCTTTTTTTTGGAATAAGTCCATGTGGAATCAAATGGACATGTGCTATAGGAAAGTTTAATTTACAATTGAATGAATTCTTTCAACTAGATTTATAGGGTATTTGTTTATGCCAAATGCTATTGGACTAATTTTCAAACATTCATTCAGGTAGGGAAATTTTGATTGAAAATGATTTCATGCAAGATGCCCTTAAAATATAATTACAAAATTTATACAAGATTTTACCCATAGTGAATAACAATGCAGGATATATCAACATCAATACACAAACATCAAATTAGTAAGCAAGATAAAATCACAACGATAAATTCTAGGGATAAAAATTGATTGTCACTGAGTGTCACATTCTTCCTAATGCATTCATAATTGAGAACAATTTATAATTTTTCATGCCCATAAAAAAGGGGGGCTTCTTAATTTATAGTCAATTGGAGAATCCACTATTCATGAATACATATAAAGTTTGCTAACTAATTTGTACCCTGGAAAAAAAATCTTGAACAAGTTTGGAAATGTAAGTATTTGTAAATTCATAGAGAATCCAAAACTGGAAATTCTTTACATTGCTACAAGATACAAGATGGGTACATTAAATAATGTGAGAATATGCACTAAAAGTATTCCCAAAAAACACAATTTTGCAATATCATACTACAACACGAGGAATGTTTTTTACAAAATATTAACATCATACATTACCATGCAATAATGAATTGAAAAGTTGCAATATTTTATCTAAATATGTGATCTTTTATTCAAACTATATACAACATAAGAAACTACAATTATCAACAATGGAATGCCTAATGTACCATGAGATAAGGACATGGACAACCCATCTCCACTTTCCATCATCAATTCCATCATCCATGATAAATCAATGCCATTGACAATTGAACTCCATGGAAATTTTATCCACCTCTGCTCTCTTGCATGAGATGAGTGTGTAACATAAAGCCACTTAATGAGATCAAACATACAAAAAATCTAATTAGATTACACTCTTTGAGGGAAGAGGCTTCACTTTCAGTAGTGGTGATAAAGAATATGCGTAAGTGAAAAACAACAAGAAAAAATGATATAACACTCTACAAACACCACATAACCAAACAATAGCTCAAGCACATCATATATAAATTCCAATATACCATGTAAATGACTACATGAGAGTTAAGTACAAAATGGTACAACAAGGTTAATACTATTATAGAAGTCACATATAAATTCCAACGTAGTCATACAATAACACTATTGTAGTGATAAAGAAGGATCGACCAGCTAAATGGTACAACAATGTTAGGGTAAATCAATGACCAATCCAACTTACCTAATGAAATTAATGGACGAATAACTAGGTGAATGCTTTGTATCTTACATTACTATGGAAAATTGTATAGGGAGACCTCAAGAAAATGTAAAAACTCTGTAAAGCACTCTAAACGAATCCAATGTATGTGGATAAAAAGCATGAACAAGCAATTCAAATGAATTTCATATATGGATCAAAAGGTGGATTCAACAAATTCTTGCATGGCATCTAAAGGAATAGACAACTCCTCAACAAGTCAATGTGGAAATAAATATAAATCCTTAATCACTTAACATTACCAACGTGTGATGATATCACATTGAATGAATTCCATGTAGCACATAAACATAAAAAGCATAGCATAATAACACATCATGAAACTTAATAACTCCTTAGCGGGTCTTCAGTTTTTTTCTGGAGCAACTACAAGCTAGGGTTAGGCATTCGCGGCCATAGCAGAGGACAACATGAGCACCAAAGGGGGGGGTAATGGAACTCCCTCATATAAGAAGGTAGTGGTGGATAGGGGGAAAGGGCCAAGAGGCATGGGTTTCAAGGAACCAATGACAAGCACCTCGGGATCAGACCCAGAAAGAGTCAAGAAAGGAACCAGGGAAAAAGCGATTGCATGGGGGAAGAAGCCGGAGAAACTCAGAATGCGATGCAAGAAACAACAAGACCTAATGGGGCAGAAGGGCGCAACCCGTGTAAACCTAAAACAACAATGATACCCAAGGTAATCCTCGAGGACCTGCAAATGCAACTCTACAGGGACCAGATGAAGACGCATGCGCTAATCTGTAATTTTATGGGTTTGTGGCCCATAGAAAGAACATTGCGCAACTGGATTAAATATCATTGGAAGCCAAGTGGAGAAGTGGATCTCTACCTGGGCTCAAAAGGATTTTTCACATCAGTATTCATGAATCTGGAAGACACGGATAGGGTCTTTAAGGGGGGGGAATTCTTCCACGCCTCAACAAGACTGTACATGCGGCCCTGGAAGGAAAACTTCTCCCCGAAAAAAGAGACTTTCAAAAATGTACCTATCTGGCTAAGATTTTACTCCCTGCCATTAGATTACTGGCTACCCTCTACCTTCGAAGTAATATGGAACAAACTGGGAAAATATGTGAAGACTTCAGAAGCCACCCTAAAAGGGAGATATACATCCTATGCAAGAATCTGCATAGAGATGAATGTGTCGAGAGCACTCCCAGGAGCCATAAGTCTGGAATTAAGGGATGAGGAATGGATACAAAACATAGACTCCAAGCAGATCCCCTTCATATGCAGAAGATGCCATGAACATGGACACCTAATTATAGAATGTCCTCTTAATAAAAAACAAAAAGTGGAAAGAACCAAACCACAGTAGGATGAGGATGGGTTTATAAAGTCGAACCACAGAAGCAGAGCTAACAAGAAACCAAGTAAAACCCCAACAAGGAGCAACCTGGAGGCCAAGAATAGAACAGAAGGATGGGACAAAACCAACAAAGGGGCAGAAGGAGGAAAGGAATCGGAAAAAGCTCAAGAAGCCAGAGAACAAGCAACAAATGAGGCCATAGATAGCCCAAGTAACAAGAAGGAACAGAAGGGTAGCGCAACTCCTATGGACAACGGAACCAAAGATTCCAGCACCCCCATGCAAGAAGAAGATGGGGATGTGGACATGACCCCAAGCGAAGTTGGCACGGAGGACCCTGATCTCAGAGACCTTGTGAAAAGGGAAGGGATATATCTCCCAAACATATTGGAACAATGGAAGGGGCGGGGAGTAGACAACGTACCAATGGAGCAGCTAGACCGCATCCAATACATGTTCCTCCTAAGGGAGGGAGCCAAATCCAGAGGGATCAAGCGCACACATGGGGATATAGGACACCTAGGAATCAAAGTCGGTGAGGTACAACCACAGATCTCACCCAAGCAGACAAGAAGAAAAAAAGGTAGGAAATCAAACAGCGTAGCCCTAGAGAAGCTTGGAGCGTTGTTGATAAACTCAGGTAAGATCAAGAAGCTCTTCCCCAACTCCCCCCCACATGTTTAAATGAATATTATAACATGGAATATAAGAGGCCTAAACATCCCATGAAAGCAAAGAATCCTCAAAAGTAGACTTAGGAAGGAACAACCGGACCTCTGTTTCATCCAAGAGACAAAATGCACTACAGAGAAAATGGAAACGATCAGCAAAAAACAATGGAGCAAGTACAAGATTGTGGTGGTCGAAGGAAAACAGATGGCAGGAGGTATTCTCACCTTGTGGAACCCACAAGTGATGAACCTAATAGTAGCCGAAGCTACCAGGCACACACTTTTGGTTAGCATGCAAATCATTGGAAATACGAAGGTGATTATGTGCACCAATGTGTATGGACCCCAAATACTAGAGGAAAAGAGAAGAATGATTCTAGACCTAGAAGACCTAAAAAACTGATCTAGCAACCTCCACTGGATCCTGGTAGGGGACCTCAACATCATCATGTCACTTGTGGAGAAAAAATGAGGTACTAGAAGATTGGATAGAGATGTGGAAGACTTCTCAATGTTCATAGACACAACAGAGATGGTGGACATCAAAACTAACAATGGACAGTTCACCTGGAACAATAATCAAATGAATAAACATCAGGTAGCGACAAGACTAGACAGATTCTTGGTGTCGAAGTCTATCATTCTACAGGGGTTAACCTTAGACTGCAGCATCCTCCCCTAAGGAGGGTCTAATCACTAGCCAATCCAACTGGAAGCATACTTCCAAACCACACCAAAGAATAGACCTTTCATATTTGAGAAATTTTGGATCGAACACCCCACTTTCAAGGAGAATATCAAACAGTGGCGGCGGGAGGAACAACCAGAGCAAGGGACAAGGATGTTCAAACTCTATAAGAAACTAAAGCACAACAAATATAAGCTCAAGGAGTGGAACAAGTAAATCTTTGGAAATATAAACCAAGAGAAAAAATATATTGAAGACAAAATCAGAAAACTCCAAGAAATATGCATAGTCGAGGGCTACATAGAGGATCGAAAAAAGGAAGAGATCTAGATGACCTAGGAATGGGAAGCTAGATGCCAGCAGGAAGAAACTCTTTGGCAACAAAACTCGTGAATCATATGGCTAAGGGAGGGTGAGCAGAACACCAAGTTTTTTCATAGAGAAACCATTGCCAGAAGAACCCACAATAAAATCCTGAAAATTAAGGATCGGGATGGGATCAAGAGAGAATCCCACAAGGAGATTGAAAACACTCTGGTAAATCACTTCCATGGGATAGCCCAGGAACCCAACAAAGACAGAACAAATTCCATCCAAAGGATAACTCAGCACATCCCCCATCTAGTCACCGAGGAACAAAATAACAACTTAAACAAAATAATAGCTATGGAGGAAATTGACCAAGTGATCCAGGAGATGCCCAACGGGAAAGCCCCAAGCCCAGATGGTTTCACAGTGGATTTTTTCAAAGCTTTTTGGGAAGTGGTCAAACATGACATTTATAGGGTAGTGGAGGACTCCAGACGGACAACCTCCATTCTCAAAGCGCTAAATGCTACAATGATTACTCTAATCCCCAAAGTAAATGAAGTCGAGACCCCTGACCGATACAAACCCATAGCTCTATGCAATGTAGTTTACAAGATAATCTCCAAAGTCATAGCCAATAGATTGAAACCCCTCCTACCCACACTGATTTCAGAAGAACGGGCGGATTTCGTGGAAGGAAGACAAATAATGGACAACATCATCCATGCCCACAAACTAATCCACACCCTGAAAATTCAGAGGAGAGGGGGAATGATAATACAATTGGACCTAGCAAAAGCTTCTGACAAAATTAGCTGGCACTACATGGTCAAGACTCTGGAAGCCTTTGTTTTCACCCAACACTGGATCAGCTGGATTGTCAGCCTAGTGTCCACGACAAGTTACTCGCTCCTAATAAATGGAGCCCCAGCTAAACCTTTATGGCCTACAAGAGGCATCCGACAAGGAGACCCACTCCCCCCATTCCTTTTCATTCTGATGATGGAAGGTCTTAGTCGAATGATCCGAAAAGATCTTTTAATGATTGTGGTTGAGTTATTAAGCATGAGTGTATTAACCATTCAGGAAGCTAATGAAAGAGGATGAAGATAAGAGAATTATATTACAGCCATAAACTCATATACAGAACTGAACATAAGCAATAAGAACAACAAACCATAACAAGAGAAGTGATAATGGAGTTCAACACAAAATTGCCTACGTCTCCGGGCCTTTGTCTCAGTGGGGGAAGCTTCTTTATTTATGTTCAAAGCTCAAAAACACACGCAACAATGCCATAGGGATACAAGACTGATTTGGTCTTGTTCTTCCAGATCTCTAGAACCCAGCAAAAGAAACGACACTCAAAACGGATGTCCGAAGCTCCCAGAAATGGCCCACAAGCGTCTGCTCCTCAATAGATTCCCTGCGTAAAAATGGCTTTGGCTTGGCTTTGCTTCAGCATAACTCTACTCTGACTGTCCTCCATGGCCTCAAACAAGCCTATTTTTTATATATCTGAAGTTGGTTATCATTCCCCAACTTCCTCCCAAAATTTGGGCTCAAAAAGAGCCCAATATCTACCAATAATGGGAAAAATCCTCCATTAAAAGGCCAAAAATCAATTAAAAATCCAAAAACCATATGAAATAACCCACTTTTGTTTAATTATAGGGCTTATCCCCCTTGACTGGCGCGCACCCCCTTAGTTCGGTCATAGGAATAGCCAGCCCAAAGGGTTGCGCGTTGGCCTCTTCTCCGAAATTCGTTGTCACGTGGTGATACATGATAGGACCGCGCTCCTATCCAACGCGCCCAGCAGTGGTATAGCCCTCGATATGTAGTGGAAGGTGCATTATTCGTGCACTGGTGGTTAAGGAAAGGCACCCGCGCCCCTTGTTTACGTGTAGCAAATAAACAGTGAAACTGTGGCCTGGGGCTTAGCCCCAACCCCTTTCCGCCCTCCACATATTACATACACTTTATTTAAATTAATGTGGCACGATATACCAAGTAATACCTTTGACTTGATGGTTCTCGGCTCTTTGTTAATGTCATATTCTTGGTGGAAAGGTTCGAGGTTCGAAACCCTTAGATCCATAAAACGTTTACACTGCCAGCCAGTGATAAGGTGCCACGTGGCACCTCTTTGTTGGCCTGAAAAAATGCCACTTGTCATCATCTGAGTGGATTTGTCCTGTGCCCAGTCAAACTACCCAGTCACCCTGCTGCTGTGTTGCCACATGTCAGTTTGTTGATGTCAGCATGATGACGTCAGCAGGACATCATACTGATATCATGATTGACTTTTTGTCAGTTGACCTATTGACTTTTTAGTTGTTTGGGAAAACGGTCAGAGTGCAATAACTCTCGCATATAGTGTATGTTTGAGAAAGTAAATATATGGTCGGAATTAGCGCGAAGAGCGGTCACAATGGAATTGGTTTCATTCGATTATGAGAACTTTCATTTTTTAGCCTTTTCTGGACCTGGAAGCCACCTAGATCTGATTTCAGATCATCGAAGCATAAAAAGCGCAACAGCAGTAGGAGAAATAACAGGCATCAAACCCTTCAAAAACTTCCCTACTTCCACACACCAACAGTTCGTGGATGACAACTTACTCCATGGAACACCCACAGTCAAGGAATCAAAAGCCTATAAAAGAATCTTAGAAGAGTTTGGGGAAGCCTCGAGGGCCAGTATCAACCACTCCAAATCTATGATCTACTTCTTCAACACCAACCCAACAATCCAAAGAAACCTGGCCAATATTTTAGGTTTTGAATGAAAAACACTCCCAATCAAGTACTTGGGCATTCCCTTGACAAACAGAGCATAAAAAATGTCAACATGGGAGGGAGTGATCAACAAGTTACAAGAGGGTGAAACACTAGACGTACAGATCCCTCAATCTAGTGGTGATCCGGATTATTTTCGGCACGAAATGAGAGCGGAGATATAATAAATAAATGCACAGAGATATTGCAGATATTAAATAATATAACAGAAATGTATCAAAGATGCAACCATAAACACAGATATACAGTAATACACGATTTCTA
>ML803538.1:70151-107948 GCA_009831015.1 Picea engelmannii
GCATACGATCTCCGTTTTAGGCGTGTGATAGCTCGTTGGAAAGGTATCGTCAAGGAGATTCATTTTGGGGCCTCAATCATGCCTTCGGCTATCATTGAGAACCTCGATCTCGAAAAACCTTCATTTAGGCCCTCAAAATGGCCCCGAAAGCGAAAACCTGCTAAAAATAGTAAATTGCCAAAATGGCCAGAAAACTGTTTTGAGCCATTTGGAAAAGGTGGGTGGCCCCCGATATCCACCTGGATCAAGTGGGGAGACTCATATTGCCCAAGTCGGTTTTGCAAGCAATTCCAACCTATATGATGTCCATATTTCCAGCCCCCAAAGGAATACTACAAAAAATAAGAACCATCCAAAGGGACTTCCTATGGCGCGGAGTGGAAACAAAGAAAAAATGGGCCCTGGTGGCCTGGGAGAAGGTCTGCAAACCAAAAAGAAAAGGTGGTCTGGGGCTACAAGACCCACAAGTAACCAACGACGCATACAGAGCGAAACTATGGTGGCGATGGGTCAAAGAAAATTCGACACCGTGGGTAAACTTCTAGAAGGCCAAGTATGCCCCGGACATAAACGAACAAGATCGAATCCGCTTTAGGGGCACCAGGGAGGGATCAACCATCTGGAATCTAGCTTGGTGCAACAAAACCTGGATCTAGACACACAGCTTTTAGGAAGGGAGGAATGGAAAAACAACCAGATTCTGGGAGGATGCTTGGCAACAAGAACCCAGAATGGAAAATCCAGATAGGGAGGAACTCCAACAGGACATGATCACACAAGGCAAAACCAGAGTCTACCATTACTGGAAACAGGAAACAGATCGCAACAGATGGAGAATCTAGGACAATCTCAGTTCGCAAAATAGAGAACGGACCGCAACAAGCGTGAAAGAGGTGGAGGAGGAACTGGGGAAAAGGAAAATTGCAGTCTCGAAAGAAGAGGACCAACTAAGATGGGGACAAAAAGATGGCGGGGAATTCAACTTGAAAGAAGTCCGACATTACATCATGGACCAGGACCAAGAAGATCAAGCGCAACAATGGGATAAGCGTTGGAACAACCCCAAATGGACAAAAATTAAAATTTTCAAATGGTTAGTACTTCACAACCGAATCCTAACTTGGGAAAACCTAAGGAAAAGAAGATTCATCGGCCCATCACGATGCCACCTTTGTCAATCTAAGGAAGAAACAATGAATCATCTCCTCGACGAATGAAACTACACAACAGAGATCTGAGATTGGGTGGCAGGTATCTTTTGATAGTCCAATAGGATTTGAGGTAACATCTGTGCAACCATCAATAACTGGAATGAGAATTACAGTGAAAATGAAGAGGTGAACCTTTGTTGGACTCTCATTCTGAGGATGATCATATGGGCAATATGGAAAGAAAGGAACCAGCGCATCTTCAGGAACAAAAGTTGGCTGGAAGGGAAACTCAAGGAAACAATAATCTCCCTGATAAGAGAAATAGTGCAGAGTCACAACTGCCAAACGGGAAGAGCGCAACTCGCAGGCCAGGACACCCGAATCCTAGATGTTTTTCACCTAAAAAATGGGCACAACCAAACGCAAGTAAGGCGACCACCGCAACTCCAAATAGGTGAGTGCAACCAAACTCAAGTAAGGTGGTCACTGCAACTCCAAATAGGTGAGCGCAACTGGAATCCCCTTCCAGTAGGATCCCTCAAGTTGAATTTTGACGGGGCATCAAAAGGAAACCCAGGAATGACAGGAATGGAAGGAGTGATCAAGGATAGTGACAGAAACATAATCTAGTTGTACGCTGGGAGTATGGGAAACTTAACCAACAACATCGCGAAATTTGGAGCCCTGGAGACCAGTCTCGATATCCTAAGCCACGAAAGGATGACAAACACCATCGTGGAAGGTGACTCCACGTTGGTTATCAACACAGTGAAGAGACTCCAAAATGGCACCAGAGTGGGCAAAATTCAGAGGCACTAGCGCTTAGCACACTTCCTGCAAAAAATCTAGGAGCATCTGCGGACGATGAATACATTGGAGTTGCGCTAGGTATGCAGGTCAGCAAATGGACTGGCAGACATAATCGCTAATGAGGGGGTTAGCAAGGATGGACCAGATCTAGACACTACCTGGAGTAACATCCTGAATAGTTAGTTCAGAACAAACTGCATCCAACTTGCGACAAGAGACCATGACGACAGCCTAAGTACGGACGGCCACACTGAGGAAGGAGACGCAGGGATAACTGGCGGGCATGAAGGATCCAGGCAAAATCTGATTTCCCATCACTCGATCACAAGTTACAATGCAGAATCAAACCACACAGCAAACGGGGGTACGACACCAAGGTCTTGTCAATAGGAGGAAGTACAGGGGTAGTTTGTGGGAAGGTAGAGAAGGTAATCAACAGGTCACCAATGACAAAGGGAAAAAGGTGTTACCATGGACAAGTATGGATACACCTCACCCAAGTACAGGTACGGGGAGTAGCATAGTTGTTTGTACAACGTGTAGCGGCAAGGGATGGCGTAGGGGTTACGACCGGGTCATCATGAGCATGCATACCCAGACATGGAATAAGGATCGTAAGGTACACTGCTATGGGCAGACCATGATTGCTAGGACAAGCCCGCAACTAGGGAAACCCCATAAGAGAAGAAGCACCAGGAACAGATACAGACAAGAAAAGAGCAACTGCAGGAACTACCACATAAACTGGGGATGTGTAGATAGGAACAGAAGGAGACGCCAAGGAAAAAACTACCACAAACTAGCAAAGATGGTTCATATGAAGAAAACTCACAGTAAGAGAAGACCACAGGGGAAAGAACCTCTGACAAGCCCCCAGAGGATTACAAGGATGGAACAAGCGGCAAGAGAATCCAAGTGCACCTTTCATGCGCTGGTCGAACCAAAGGGAAAAGTGATCATCACTAGGTGGGAGAAAGAAATCAACACTAAACCCAAGGGTAAAGCTTGGAAGGAACTGATTCAGGAAGTAGACTGGATAAGGGACCTAGGAGCCGCACAACCCAAAGTAACCCTCTACCACAAAACGATGGAGGAGGCGTGGAGAACAAAGATGTTAATAGGCAAGATGAGCTCTGAAAGGATAGATGTCAGCCGTAAGGATAACAGGGACCACAAAAAATTGCTTGTAGATATCATGAGTCACATCAGCAACCTGGAGGCGAGTACAAAATGACTAGCTGAGGACTAGAGGGACCAAAAGGAGAAGATGGAGCGAATGGAATCCCAATTCCACCTATAATTGTGCTACGACCATCACATGGACATCACGCCAACAGACCGGAATGGAGCCCCAACCTATATCAGAAAGACTCGCATGGTGGTCCAGAGGCATGAGAACAAGGATAGGAAGGATGAAGGCAAAAAACATCTCATCATCCTAGACTAGCATCGGGTCGGCAACTGATCAAGTCTTGTTGCTCAGCGTAGGGTCGGCCTCCTTTTATATGTTGTGTCTTTTTACATATATGTTTTTGTTTATCTCTTCAAAACTGATATGGTAGGGCTGGGCCAGTTTCCCAAGGTGGCGGCCCAGCCATACCCCTCTGCTTTCTTAGAAAACGTAACTCTGGAACCCCTGGTCTGGTTTCCGTTTTGACATATCAAGGAGTCCCCCCTGTTTTTGTACCATAATCTCTTTTAGTAATATAGGAATCTACACTCACTTAAAAAGAAAAAAAACATTACCACCGTGTGGATGAGACTCGAACATAATAGTGTAGATTGTTAGTTAGCAATATTGTCTAATAAGAAGCTCAATGGTGACAATGCATTGTTGTACAAACATCATGAGAGATGCATGTTGTATTTTGTATGTTGTATATTTTATGTTTTATGATCCTAATTTAAGTTTAGAATAAAAATTAATAATAATGCGAAATGAACTATGATTTATGTATAGCTTCCATGTAAAATCATTTCATTCTTGAAAGTTAATGAAAAATGTATTTGTTTTCATATGAAGCAACTATGAACCCAAATGTTGACCAAAGCACTCAAAGCCCCTACTCTAACTTATTAAGAAAGCAAGATATGGAATTCATTGTGATGAAACATACATGACGCACCCATTCTTGTAAGCCAATATATATTTGTATATTTTGTCCACATCCAAACAATCTCATTATCAATGTCGTAGTGATCTAGGCTTACGCTTTTAATACTAAAACAACTTGATTATACATTTCCCTAATAACATTGATACAATCACTCCAATAACATGTTATAGAAGGTTAAAACATATTAAATTTAACTTTAAAATCAACAGTAACATCAAAATTCTATGTAAAAGCATTTTGATCTTAAAACTTGGTACATGATGTGTTTGTTTTCATATGAATCATCGATAATTCTAAGTGATTACCAAAGCACTCAAAGCTTCTACTCTAAATTAGTGGGATAACAATATATGAAATTCATTTTGAGAAAACATGGATGACAAACTTGTTCTTGCAAGTAATATATATTCTTAAAAAACATAGTAAGACTGAAGAACATAAGCTTGAGTTAAATCGATACATTTCCCTAATAGTGTTGATATAATCACTCTATTGGCAAGTATAGAAGGTTAAAACCTATAAAATTTAACATTAAATTTTTATGTAAAAGCATTTTGATCTTGAAACTTGGTACATAATGTGTTTGTTTTCATATGAATCATCTATAAGCCTAAGTGTCTACCAAAGCACTCAAATCACTCTAAAATATTGGGAAAACAATATACAAAATTCATTTCGAGAAAAGAGAGATGACACATCATTCTTGTAAGCAATACATATTCTTAAAAAAAACATAGTAAGAATGAAGAACATAAGCTTGAATTATATTGGTACATTTCCCTAATAGTATTGATACAATCATTCTAATCACATGTATGTTAGAGTAAGTTAAAACTTAAAATTTAACGTTAAAATCAATAATAACATTAAATTTTTATGTAAAACCATTCCATTAAATTTTTATATAAAACCATTTTGATCTTAAAACTTGATATATAATGTATTTGTTTTCATGTAAATCATTTATAAACTCGAGTATTTACAAAGCACTCAAAGCTTATACTCTAAATTATTGGGAAAACAACATATAAAATTCATTCTAAACAAAGATGACATGCCCATTCTTATAAATAATATATATTCTTAAAAAACGTAAAAAATTGAAAAGCATAAACTTGAATTGGACTTCACCTAAAATCAAGGCTAAACATGTAATTGGAAGGTGCAAATAAGTGTATAATTTTATTTGTAAAATAGTATTCACATATCAACCTAATTTTAAAAAAGCTAAGCCATGCTCTAAGACACTTGGGAACTTTTGTACACATCATGAGAGTCTCATTGTCCAAAAGCAACAGTACTAAAAGGATACATTGTCCAAAAGCAACAATACTAAAAGGATACATTGCCCTTCATTTTTTTGTATTTTGTCCACATCACACCAATCTAATCATCAATGTCATGGTAATCTAGGCTTAGGATTTCCTAATTATACATTTCCATGATAGCGGTGTAATGCGATATCTTAATGTCAAATATGGGATGTTTGTACTTTATTATTGTTTATTTATAAAGGCGCCATTTGAAAGGTTGTTTCTACGAGACTAAACCTATAGAAAAAACAAAAACAATTTTATTGAGCATTGGACAAACATATTGCATGGTTGTAGTGAAGATGTGGCAAGAGAAGCTCTCTATCTCTTAATAAATTTTATTAAGATATTTTTATTAGAGTAACACGAGGAGTAGATGATAAGCCTTATTTATGAGAATACATTAGTAGAAAAATAAATAATAAAAAGGCATTTGTTCCAAAACTTTATTCCATATGGATTGGAAAGCTTATAACTATTTTGACACAAAATTGTTGGATAACGGTATAAGACTTTAAGAAGAACAATAAGCAAATAAAAATAGAAGAAGATTGGTAGGATAAACAAAATCAAAATCTATCATTTATGTGTAAAAAAAATAAACTATTTTGTAAATGTTTTTAAAAGTATCAGATTTAGTAACATAATAATATAATATTTTAATAATAGATGTATTTAGGAATGACAAGGTGCAATGGGATGAATATAAAGGTTAATTAACTTTTGGCTATGAGCATAAAAATTTCTAATTTTTTAATTCAAGCTAAACACAAACTAGATAAGATGGTTAAGAGTAAATATGCTCACAATCAACTTGAGGTAAGGATTAAATTGCATTTAATGTACACAATTATTAATGAAGTAATATATCATTATAAAATTAACTTGGTATACAATACAAATCATGTCATCAATACAAACACAGAACTAGTATCTAGTTTGTTGAAGCTCACTCTGGTCTTGGAAACACTTCAGTAGCTAGTGATCAGTGTGGATGATGGTTTCCTTTCCCATCAGATAGTGTTTCCAATTCTTAACAACTTGAACAATAGCATAGAGTTCCTTGTCATATGTAGTTCAAGACTCTACCATGAAACATTTCAGAATGATAGCATAATGGTTTTCCTCCTTGCATAAAGATTGTTCCCATAACATATCCAACATAATAACTTTCCTCCTTGCATAAGGACCATTCTCATAGCATATCCACTTGCATTTGTCTCGACTTCAAAAGGCTTCTGCAAATTAGCGAATGCAAAAACTAGTGCTTGACTTATCTTTTATTTTAGCTCTTCAAAAGCCTTTTACTGATTCTTTCCCTACTAGAAACTCTTGCCATTGATTATTATGGCATGGAGAGGTGAAGCCACAATTGAAAAGGATGTTATAAACTTGTTAAGGTATTGTGTTGCCCCCACAAATCTCCTAACCTCGATGACATTAGTAGGAGTATGCCACCTGAGGATGACCTCCAACTTCATGGGATTTATCTTTAGTTCCCCTTCGCTAATAACATTCCCCAAATACACCAATCATTGATGACCAAATTCACATTTCTTAAGTTTGCTACTAGTTGACGTTTTTTCAAGGTCTCTAACACCTACAAAATATGTGAGATATTCTCTTCCTAGGTAGAGCTAAAAACTAATACATCTTCTAAGTGCATTGTTACATATGAATCTAGAAAAGGACGTAATACATCATTCATGAAATTCATAAATGCAGTTGGTGCATTACATAAACTAAAAGGAAGTCATTCATATAGAACTTGACTTGTCTTGAAGGCAATCTACTAGGTGTCTTCTTCTTTTACTCGTACTTGGTGGTATCCTGATTTGAGATCCAACTTGGTGAAGTACTTGGCATGTTACAACTGTGCTAGCAAGCCATCGGTCTTGGGTAGAAGGCA
Organism: Picea engelmannii; assembly: GCA_009831015.1. Lineage (NCBI taxonomy): Eukaryota > Viridiplantae > Streptophyta > Pinopsida > Pinales > Pinaceae > Picea > Picea engelmannii. The sequence goes on from ML803538.1 coordinate 77,452, forward strand.
TCAATTATTGAGAATGTTATTATTCAACACTTTGTAGTCAACACACCTTCTCCAAGCCTCGTCCTTCTTAGGTATTATGATGATAGGTGACCCATAAGGTGAGATGCCTGGTCAAATTACTCCCTACTCTAATAGTTGTTGCAATTGTATTTTCACTTCATCTACTACCAGAATGGAGTATATGTATAGCCCAGTGTTTGGTAATGTGGAGTCGGGTAACAACTTATCCCATGCTCCACTTCCTTCTTAGGTGGTAACCCTTTAGGATATTGAAGCACTTCTATGTATTCCTACAAAATCTCCTCCAACTAATGTTTATGCTCTATAGTACATCCCTCCAGAAATACCTTTAATTTTACTAATTCATATCCTGGTCGATTCTCTCTTAAGAAGAGTAATACAAATTTCCTACTAGAATTAATCAATTTCTTGGCTCGGTGATCCGTAAATGTAGGACTTATAGCCCTCTTATCTCACCAACATGGATCCTTTATGGAATGAAATCTGGCCTATGTAAACTCTACTTAGATTTGATTACAAGGCCTTCATTCTCGATGTAATTCTAAGCACAAACTTCTCCTTCAAAATTCTATGCTCACTATTATTCAAATCTTTGCAATGCCAAGGCAATTGGCAATCAATTATCTATATGTGAATGGTTGTATCCCAAGAGTGCTACATTGTACCCAATCCCCATTGAACATAAATATATTTTTTGAGCTTTCAAGTGTGAATACACATCAAAACAAAAGTATATCCACCATTATGCAAACATGTCTCGAATAATGTGTAAACATATTTATTAATCCACTTACTAGAGGGCTACCAATGTTGATCTGTAAATTGTCATGGATATTCCACTGGAACAAATCATCACAACAGATCTTATATTACTCTGAAAATATTATTGTTATCAGGTTTATTTACTTAGATCTCATATTTATTATCATGTGATTATCACTAGATTATTACTCAAATTAATGAAACAACTGAAATTAAAAAAAAAATACTAAGAAAATGAACACACCATCCACATAGATGAACAAAAGATATATCCTGGGAAACCCAATATGGGAGAAAACCCAGTTAGAAGGTGAGGCCTATGCTTTGCTCTCTTTTCTTCAGTAATGAAAATGCAAATAAAAATAAAGAGGCACTCACTATGGAGTTGCCTTTGACATTCAAGGCCTAACTGACTACTATATAATATTATTCCTCCTTTGTTATGCTCTCAAATCCATTCTTCTCTTAGCAACCCAATATTTAACATTTCTTGATAGTTGTCTAGGGTCAAGTTTTTTGTATCCTTAACCCTCACTTAGTTAGGGGTTTGAACCTTCTAGAATCTTCTTGAAAGTCCCACGTGACTAGACTCGGATGTGTGAGTAATGGAGGTTATGTGGTATCCACTTGGTACCACGGTGGTCAACAAGGTAAGTTAACTTGTGGGAGGCATAAATTTCACATATGAGATCCTATTGCGGTGATTTTCACACCATTGGAAAGGTCTCCATGTGTAGAACAATGTTGAGGGGTTTCCAGCTATGATAACAAAGTTTTAACCCCTAAAAATGACATATGATGCCTCGAAATGGCTCTAGAATGTTCCAGACCCCAAATCTCCAAACTCGGACTTGCTGCTAAAATGGGCCCTACAAGCCAATTCCTTTGATTTTTCCACCAAAAAAGTACCAAGATAGATGACAATTTATATATTGATCCAATTAAGATCAAATGTGGTCTTTAATGGACTCTTGACTTAATTAACAAGGCAATGGGAATATAAATATGTGATTGCTTCTAAACTATCCAATGGCACATTGGGTTGTGTTTTCTTGAGATACATAGTTCAATTGAGTACGTGAGAGCAAGGATACAATTTCAACTACTCAATACACATATAAGCAACCAATACACATGCACACACAACAAGAAAGGTCGCAATAAATGCATACAGTCATTTTGGATGCCAATGACCTCTTTGAATATGAACATAATGTTATTTATGAAATATGTGATTGCTTCTAAATTGTAGTGGTAAGTTACCAATGTTGCTCACAACATGAGTTTTATACAACACTCAAACAATCTATATATATATATATATATATATATATAGTGTTATCAAAGAACATGTGTGTTGAGTTTTAACAATTGTTAATGATGTTCTCACACACATATTGCAGTGCAATCCAACATTAACAAGAAAAACAAAATTGTTCTCCTCCATGTCAATGTTACCCATCCTTGAAACATACATATATGTCCACATTCACACAACATCGTTCTCCTCCATACATTTCTCAACTCAAGGACAAAATAATCAATGCATTTGTTTGCTTATAAAAGAGAGACATGAAGTGACTTCCATATGCCAATCTTAAATTAGAAGACAAATCAATGGGAGTGGGCCATTCCGCTTCTCTTGGATCGTCCTGTCATCAACCAAAAATCGCTTGCCAAGCTAATACAATATAGCACCCAAATGGATAAGGAGGTAGACAACCTATGTATTCAAACGGACAAGGAGGTAAACTGCCTGGTAGAAGATAACACTCAAATTGACATTATTTACCAATGAAGAATTCCTCCATACGTATTACTTGTACACATATGGCTAAGCAGTAGAAGGAAGAGCGTTGGTCGGTGAATCTAAGGACCACATGATTTTATGAGGATGTAAGACAACACTCGCACTTTAACCAAGTCCATTCACACCACAAAGTGTCCAATGGCACATTGGGTTGTGTTTTATTGAGATACATAGATCAATTGAGTATGTGAGAGCAAGGGTACAATTTCAACTACTCAATTCGCCTATAAGCAACCAATACACATGCACACACAACAAGAAAGTTCACAACAAATGCATACAGTCATTTTGGATGCCAATGACCTCTTTGAACGTGAACATAATGTTATTTATGAAATTATGAGAATATAAATTAGCTCAACAACCATACTATTACATCCACATACTATTCCATCCATTGATCTCATGGACACCATTAAATGAATGGTTTGGGGTATTTTTCTATTGGGATTGGCAATACAATGGGACAGGCTTGACTTTAATAGAACTAATATCACATTAATATGAAATTTGATCATAACAATTCTTTAACAAAGCATAAAGAAACAATGTAAGCACACAATCATCATAATAAACCCACAATCAACACAAAGAATTTACTCTGGAAACCCAAATGGGAAAACCAACTTCAAATGGTTGCTTAGTTTTTATTTTAACAATTTGAGGTTACAATGCAACTGATGTCTCTCTCAACTATTCAACAATTTACATAGCTAGCTTCTCTTTATCATCCTTTCCTTTCTGCCAAAATCCCCTTTGTGGGTTGATCTACAAGAAGATATAAATAGAGTTTGGGGTAATAGGAAGGCCAAGCATGACTTTCCTTGCATTTCCCATTTCCCAACATTCTCTCCTATTTCATTTATATTTTTTTCCTTTCTTTTTCTTTTAGTTTTTTTTAATGCTTGCATTGTCTTTTATGTTCTTCAACCCTCATTAATTGTTGAATTTATTGTGGGTAGTAAGTCTTACAACCATTCATTTTTTCTCAAATCCATTTTAGATCACCCAGTTAGCACTTACCATATAGATCTTGGATTTAACTTTATGTGCATTGATGATGAACGACTTCGCATCCTTGACCATGCATCACTAGTTTTCTCTCCTTGTGGAGATTGCATCCCTCATGTACATGTAGGGGATTCCAAATACTACACCACACACATAACATGGTACTACATCTACATTCACTTCATTAATCCAGTTTACATGTATAACAAATTTGATCTTATGTTGCTTAGTGACCCCAATCTTTGCATCCCTATTATCCATCCCAATGAATATGGGTGAGGATGGCAATGAACATCCAATCCATGCTTGCTAACCAAATATTCTGCTACGAGGTTGGTTTGTGAACCAAAATTAAATATATCATCCACCTTTGTCTTCTTGACCTGGATCTTAATACATAAGAGTTTAATATTCTCCTTCTCTAACTTGGGATGGAGGCTACTCGAATTCAACTCCTTTTGCATTGTAGTGCGTGCAATATTTCCATCTACATATGAGTTGTTCTCTACCTGGTTGCCTAAATCCACAACTAACATGTTCTTCTTCTTGGCATACTTCTCACAATTCTTGGGTTCAACTATGGATGTAGCTTCCAACACTTATATTTGGAATGACCATCAATATTACAATAGTTACACTAGTTGTTTGGATCCTTGCATTGATGTGCAGTGGTTGTTGTCTTCTTGTCCTTTCTTTTCCACTTCTTCTTTCCCACCTTGGAAGCATCTTGGTGGTCTTTCTACTTGGAGCCACTTGGTTGTCCTTTATTCTTATCCATATTCTCTAGATATTGTTCCTTCACACATGCCTCATCAATTGTCATAGATTTAAAGAGCATCACTTGCCTCCTTAAATGACTATGTAGAGCTCCTAGATACTTGAGGAGTACATCTAGGTTCATGGGAGATATACTTAACATAATGGATTGTTTTTATGAATTCGGTGGTGTACTCTTGCACGTTATGTCGTTGCTTCTATCAGAAGTAATGCTAATGGGTTCATTAGTCCTATTCGTACCCAATATGGTAGAACTAAGACTCAATTATGGTTTTAGGCACCTCCCACTCAGTCACTAGGGAATCATCCTCCAACCTAAGCATCTCCATGTGGACTTCCCACCAAGTTTGAGCATGGCTCTCTAGATTCAATTGGGAAAATGACATCTTTCCCTCTTCTCTTATGTTATGAAAACTGAAATAAACTCATAACCATTGCAACCATTGATTCAACTTAACAACATCTCTCTCACTTTGGTAGGGTTGGATGTCCACTTCCATTTGGTGAGACATACACTAGGAAGAAATGGTGGTACAATAACTTGGTTTCTCTTTGTCTAGCTCTTTTTTCAGCTCCTTTTATGGGTTTTCATTATCTCCATATTTCTTGTTTGTGTCCCTTGAAAGGTCCAAACTTGTTCTCTAAAGTTGTCGTGAGAATGGCCATATTGCGAGAGATGCCAATGACTTGTGCTTCCAACTATGAGAATATCTCCTCCAACTCATCTCATGGATCATTATTGTATTCATATACCATGGCTAGGGTTTTAGGACTTCTTTCTTATGCAAATTCTTGGATCCTACAACTCCCAACAAAAACACCAAATAAAGTTGCTCTAATACCAACATGATCTATAAACTATTGTGGATATTCCACTGGAACAATTTGTCAAAGTAGATATTATAATATTCTGCAATATCTTATTATGCAGTATTTTACTTTAGATTTCAAATTTAATATTACTAGCTTGGCGCACAACAAACTAAAATAAATTGAAATTGAAACCAAAGAACCTAAGCAAATAACACACCATCCACACAATGAACATGAGATGTATCATGGGAAGACCTACTATGGGAAAAACCCAGCTAGAAGGTGAAGCCTATGCCTTGCTCTTTTCTTCTCAATTATGAAATGCAAATACAAAAAAAGTGTAATCACTATGGAGTTGCCATGGACATTGTGTCTTGTATGGCTACTACATGATCTTTTACTTCCTTTGTTATGCTTCAATATCCCACTCCTAGATGCTCTGCTCAACTATGGAACAATAAACGATACAATAAGAATGGAACCCCTTCCTATCTTAGAGACATGGTATTTAACATGGCCAAATTGTTTTCTAGGGTCAGGGTTAGGGTTTTTGCATGCCTCAACTCCCAATTAGGGTTAATGTTTGGGACCATCAAGAATCTTCTTGAAATTCCACATGTGGCTAGCTTCACATGTGTGAGCAATGGAAGTTAGCATGTCATCCACTTCGTATCATAGTGGTTGTTAACATGATAGGTCAACTCACGGGAGGTGTAACTTTCTCACATGAACTCTAACTGAGGTGATCTCCATGCCATTGGAAATCTCTTGATGTGTAGAATAACATAGAGATGTTGTGAACTTTCTTTGCAAAGTTTTGACCCCAAAAATGATTGTTTAAGGTCTCAAACATGCTTCAGAAGTTTCTAGATCCCAAATCACCAAAGCAGGACTTGCTCCTAAAATGGGCCCTCCAAGCCAATAGCTCCAATTTTTCCACCCATAAAGTACCAAAATAAATGACAAATTATATAATTATCCATGTTGGATCAATTGCAAGCTAACACTATGGGAAAAACCATGCATGTAATTAGATAGAAAGCAGTGTAACATGTACACTAAAATACCATAGAGCCACCAAACCATCACCTTCAACCTTCCAAAATTGCATGCATGTTGTTGGATTGCAATAGACCTCAATAATTAACCATGATTATGCACAATACAGAGGCAAAGAGCAACAAAGCTAGACCATAGAAGAACCATAAAAGCAATACCATAGAAGACCACCAGCCTTATCCAAATAAATGCACATTGTTGAATTGTAATCGACCTCAGGGATTAACTAGTTGCATGAGAAACACTCCCATCATTGAATGTGAATGGACAAATTCCCATTGTCCATGGACTATTGAAACCCTTGAGCCATTGTAAATGCCCTTAACCATGGTGGCTTGCAAGTCTCAATAACAATGTTTGGGGAACATTATGCATGAAATTAGAGGTAGAGAGGAATGCAACAAGGAGAAGATAATAGCATAAAACCCCCAAATGAACAATGTAAACCTTCCAAAAATGTTGTGGATTGCAATTGACCTCGAGAATCAACCAAAATTACGAACAATACAGAGGCAAGAGTAACAACGTAGGTAGAGAACAATATCATAGAATACTTGAAGCAACACCCCTTAATCTTCCATCAATGCCTTGGATTGTAATTGACCCCCATAACTAACCAAAACTATGAATAGTGCAAAGGAAAAGAACAACAAAGCAAGGAGAAAACAACATTGTGGAATACCCAAATCAAAACCAGCAATCTTCCTCCAACCACTACATGCCAATGGAATGCATTGTAATCGACTATAAAGATTAACTAGGATCATGACTAATGCTCTCATCATTCAATGTGATTTGATGGGTTTTCCATGGGTCTATGCAACATTCAAAAATTTTTGCCATTGCAAATGCCATGAACCATGGTGTTCTCCAAACATCAATAACACAACATATAAACCTCTCCAAATGGCTTAGTGTCCACGTAATGACGTTTTGTTTTTGTTTTTTAATCCCTCACAAGAAAACATATTATTAGTCAAATCAACAAATTAGATTCAATGAAATATAATAAACTCTCTTATATATGTTTTTAAACAAAATTTATTTCCTAGGAAGAAAATTAATAGCGTAATTTTTGTAATTTGTTTTAACAGATAAAATTGTGTATTATATCCAACAGCGGGCAAGCCAAATACATCAAGAACTTATGACTTGGCAAGGGTAGAGGCATCCCTAGGCACATTGGAGTGGACCTCTATCCTAGGGGCATGTACCTTTTTAGTTTTATATCCCCCCCATCTGAGTAATTACCATAAATGACGTCTACCCTTTTAGCCTTATATCCTCCTCGTCTGGGTAATTACCATAAACGTTAAGCAAACATAGGTGTCATTTTTTTTGCTTTTGTATTGTATAAGTCATCCACAAAGTGAACAGTATAGCCCTACGGGCAGGGACTATTTACAACAAAAGAGAGAGAACATTAAGTGTTGTGTGTGTTGGTGTGACTAGTTACTTCCCATATGAACAATACCATAGAAGACCTAGATGAAGACCACCAGTTGTATCCAAATATGTTGATGTTTGGTAGCTGTGGGAGGAACTTTCCCTCCTAGATGACCTTTCTTAGATGTGGAGAAGATTCTAGAAGCAAGAGATCCATTGGAAAGAGGTTGAAGTACCCCAGAAGAGAAGTCGGCCTAGAAAAATAAAGAATAATAAAAAGACACCTTCCCATAAGAGAAGTCGGCCCAGAAGAATAAAGAATAATGAAAAGGCACCTTCCCAGAAGAGAAGTCGGCCCAGCTAGAAGGACATGAAGACTATAAATAAGGAGGCGCCTTAGCTCAATTGTTCACTCACTCACACTCTCTCAGCTACACATAAGCAAGGCGCAAGTTTGGAGAAGGTGACACAGCTGCTACAATGACTCAGTTTCTTCTCGTTCAGTCTTTTGGTATATCTCTCTTGTGCGCTACTCTTTAAGGAGTTGTGCTACCTTGTTATAATGTTGTTGCTACAACTGTGGTGGTATTTCTGGTTGAGATAGCCTTTTTCCTACGGTTTATCTATTTGGACTTGCTTTGTGAACAAAATCTATCTAAGAAAGGTTGTCGGGTTTTTCCCCCATTTGGGGTTTTCCTAGGATAAATCTCTTGTGTTATTTTTGTCTCTTGTTTATGTTGTTACTGCTCAGTACATGATATATATATATATGTGTGTGTGTGTGTGTGTGTGTGTGTGTGTGTGTGTGTGTGTGTTAATGGTAATGAAGTTAAAGAACACTAGTAACACTAATTCTCTGTAAATAAGGAAAATCTAACATGGTATCATTGTTGGTTACCTTTAGAACAATTTTACCACTGGAAGGAAGATCGTTGCAGCAGTACCTTGCAACTGCAATACTTTGTCAAGCTCATTGAGCACTATCCCAAGGTCGTAGGGGATAATTTCGTCAGAGAGCAGTGCGACATAACCTAGTGCACTCCCTAAAACCCTCAACGTGAAATTTGGTCAAGTTTGAAAAATCAAGATTTTTCAGTGCTAGGGTTTCTACCAACGAAAAATGTCAACCAACATGAGAGTTGAAGATAGATTGGATGGAGCAGATAACTTCAAAATAAAATCAAGCACTTGTTGCCCAAGTGAAGAAGAGAAAGGAAAGGGAAGAAGGCAGCTCGAAGAAGCCTAAGAAACCACACCATGGGAAGGATGCATCAAATATCATATGATACAATTGCAAGGAGATGGGACATTATGCCGCACAATGTCCTCTTAAACATGAGAAGAGAAAGAAGAATCATTGTGCACATGTAACATGTGCTGAATAGTAGAAATCAAAGGATGAAGATTATGTCCTTTATCCAGTAGTGCTTCCAAGTACATGACCGGGGAAACTATAGAAGACAACTCAAGTGGGACAACAACAACCAAACTCCAGGTTCGCATATCAAGTTTGATATTTCTATATTGTTGCAGTTTAAGTAAGTGTTGTAACTATAATAGCAATCTTTAAATTATATTATTGTTATCATTATAGCTAGTTTAGTAAACACTTGATTATTGTTGGTACGACTACCATTAGGTGAATACTCATATTAATAATGCACTTGTGTAAAAGATAATTTGATTGCCTCTAGGAGATGTTCTTGGTTATTGACCTTGTTCCAAGCAGATTATCTTGCAAATTCCATGGAGGTTACCATGGAGATTTTGTTGTTCTTGTTTCTTGTTCTGGACAGGTCACGCGTAATAGCTCTGAGAGGGATTCACAATGATGGTTGCAGGAGGCAACAATTTAGATGGTCTCTAACTGAGACATGGAGCAAACTATCCAAACATAGAGTTGTGCACATCCATGTAATGAAGGAATGAGGACGAAGTCATAACCTTCTGGCAGAAAGGATACCTTTGCAAATACATAGTATTTCATATGGAGATTGATTTAGTTGATCACTCTTCAGTGCACTAGGAAGAGTTAGTAAAGCCAAAAGGGCCTACCCAAAATCATTACAGTAAGCAGGAAGAGACCAACATGGTCTTGTGATACTATGCAGGGTGCACAAATATATGGCATTGATGAGCCATATCATGAGGAGGAGAAGATGGCTCCACTAGTGGTGAGGCAAGTGACCCCACCAAGTACTAGCTTCAAAGGGAGCATGTAGACTCAGAGTGAGCTCAATCTCAGAGAAAGTCAGTTTCTTAGAGACTTTCATTCAGAAATTGTTCCTCCTCGGATTCAAATGGGAAAGAGAGATGTCTTCCATGACTAACAAATAAGAAGCTAGATTGAATCTTCAGAGGCTTCGAGGAGATATGAGACCTCATGGGAGGATTCCCTTGTTTCAGTGATAGAAGAGGAATCCAGTTAGAAGGATCGGGATATGGATTCTTGCCTTGGTTCTGAAACCAGAAGGGAAGTCATGAAATATCCATGATCCCATTGATCAAGATATTTGCTACTGATCTAATGTTTTGTCTCGCAGATCTGATACACTGGGGGTTTTTGGATGCGTTTCAGTTGTGTGTTTGAGATATTTATGGTTATTGCATGTGCATGTTGTGTATTTATGGTTTAAACGTATATAAAGGATGCACGTAGAAGTAAAGAACATCAACTGCCCAATAACATGTATTATGCGACTCAAGCATGGAAATACAATAACATACTGGCAATATAGAGTATAATCGTCAGCTAGATCTCATGGATTGTCACTGGAATACAAGCAAATAGCATAAAAATACTCGTGATCAGAAGATGAAGGCAGATCTGATGCATGCACGGATAGATAAAAAAAAATATGTGATTCCAGAGACGTACGGTAACTGCTACCAGCTGGAAAACTCGTTCAGAAGGATAGACCGTCGAAATGAGCTAGAAATTACTCCAATAGAAGGGCCCTGGCCTCTAGATTGAAATGGATGAGTGTCGGATGTCAGATCTGGTCTCTAAGGCATTGGATCTGGACCCCTAGAGGGTTTCTGCACCTCTTGGGACACTGGATGCGCCCCAAATGATTCCACCAATGGAATCTACTACTATATGAATCAAAACGACCGTCTCGCCAAATGCGAAACTGGGTCAGAAGGGTTTCCCCAGATCTTCCTCGATGCTTTGTCTGCAACCTCAAATGTCTTGCTGGAGGAGTTGCACCCTAAATGGATGGATGATGTGCCCTGCAATATTCCACCGTCAGAATTTGATGGAAACTGGCTCAATATGAGGGCCCTGGATGGATCTCAACTGGGTCGGAAGGAAGTTGCAATCTGAGTTGAACCCTCGTGCAACTCCACAAACCCTCAATCTAACTTGCGCCCTCACTGGCTGAGTTGTGTACTCTGCACTGGATACTCCTGAATAGCACGGTGAAATACCTGGATGGTATCTCTGATGGGCTAGGGTGTGTCTCTCAACACTGAAACCGATGAATGGTGGTGGTTTCCTCCAAAAATCCACAAAACATTAAAGTCAACTCTCTTCCTCCTCTGGAAACTCTCAATATCAAATCATAACAATGCATAATGAGGAATTAGGTCAAATTCCTCCCTTTATACCATTCCCAATCTAATTCACCATTGACCTCACTTAAGCGAGGCACTTTTCCTCCTAAGGTGAATAATTAATTAATTAAGTCCCCCTTTAGCACCTTTTCATTCTAATTCTTCGTTGACTTAGGCTTAAGTGACTTTTCCTAAGTATTTTGGCTTAATTCATCGTTTAGCCATCAATTCCTCCTTATTTCCCATCTTGTTCCCTGTTTGTGCCTGACTATAGTCTATGGGAACACATAGACTACTAAGTCACTCCCTGCTGGCCTACTCTTGGGAATGGGACATCACAATCCTCCCTTCTCGAGATTGCTTGTCCTCAAGCAACATCAATCCTGGGTGTTGTAAGATATGCTCTCCCTCCCATGTGGCATCCTCCACTAGAAGACCCCTCCATCTAACCAAGCACTCCCTGATGATCTTGCTCCTCAATCTGCGCTCTCTCTGCTCTAGTACCTCCTCTGGCACTAGATCCAACTGACCCTCGTCATCCAAGGGTGGAAACTCCTCTGAAATGCTAACCTGTTGTCCCACATCCTTTTTAAGGCAAGAGACGTGAAAGACGTTATGAATCTTTCTACCTTCTAGTTGCTCTAGCTCTTATTCCACCTCACCTATCCTCCTAATGACTTTGTATGGCCCATGGAACTTTGACTTCAGTTTCTCTACTCCGCTCCTCTTCAAGGAGGACTGTTTGTATGGCTGTAATCACAGAAAAAACAAATCCCCTACCTCAAAACTGTGCTCAACTCTGTGTCGGTCTGCATATATTTTCTATTGATTCTGATCAGACTGCAAGTTCTCCCTTACTAATTGAAGAATCCTCTGACTCTCCTCCACCCAGTCCTTGGCCCTCGGGACCCTGTTGTCCCCAAACACAGTCTCCATAAAGGAGGGTGCATCGTATCCATACAATGCTCTGAATGGTGACATCCTAATAGACATATGGTAAGTTGTGTTGTAGCAATAATCACCCATATGTAACCATCTCACCCAAGTGCGTTGCTTCCCCCCCACATAGTTCCTCAGATACCCCTCCACCCATTTGTTGACGATCTCTGTTTGCCCATCTGTCTATGGGTGGTAGCCGATACTCATGGCTAGCTATGTGCCTGTCAACCTGAAAAGCTCCTGCCAAAATGCGCTGATGAAGCGCCCGTCTCTATCACTGACTATCTGCTTGGGTAACCCGTGCAACCAAAATACCTCCCTGAAAAACAACTCTGCTACCTGTATGACCTTATAGTATGTGGGTATGGCGGAGAAATGTGCAAATTTGGTCAGTCTGTCGACCACCAAAAATATACAGTCCTTGCCCTGCACTCTAGGAAGGCCTGTAATGAAATCCATGCAAATGCTCTCCCATTTCTTCTCTGGAATGGGTAGAGGTTGTAGTAGCCCTGCGAGGTGTGTCTGCTTGGACTTGTTCTGCTGATAAGTCGTGCACTCTCGTATGTGTTTTAACACATCATCCTTGAGACCCTTCCATGAGAATCTCTCCCTGATCTGCCTATATGTTTTGAAGTACCCCTGATGCCTTATTGTAAGCGAATCATGACATACCTTCAGAATTTTCCCCTTCAGGGTGGATTTTGGAACCAAGTAGATCCGGTCCTTGTAGAAAATGACGTCATCAAGAACCCAGTATCTATCATCAATCACTTGTCTGTCCATCACCTCACAAGAAAATTTGTTTTTGGAGTATTCCACCAACAAATGAGCTTTCCAATCTATACAAATGTCCATCATCGAACATCCTAATGGCCTCCTGGACAAGGCATCTGCCACGATATTCCTTTTTCCCTTGACATACTCAATGTCAAAGTCAAAAGCTTGGATATTTGAGACCCACTTCTGCTACCTCTCACTGAGGTCTTTCTGGTCAAGGAAATACTTGAGACTGTTATGATCAGTCTTCACTACAAACCTACTGACAACCAGATACTGCCTGAATTTGGTTAAGGCATGCATGATCGCTAGCATCTCCTTTTCGTAAATAGGATAGAGTCTCTTCGACTCGTTGAGATTTATTCTCTCAAACATGATGGGGTGGCCCCCCTACATCAAAACTGCTCCAATCCCCACCTCTAATGCGTCACACTCTAATACAAACGGTTGCGAGAACTCTGGAAGGGCTAGAACAAGGCATGTGCTCATAACCTCCTTCATTTTGTATAATATATGTTGTGATTCCTCTGTCCAATGAAAATAACCCTTCTTGGTCAATTATGTGAGTGGTTCTCCCAATTGTGAAAAACCCTTGACGAATCGCCTGTAGTAACTGCATAACCCAAAGAATCCTCTCAACTCCGTGAAATTCTTGGGCATTGGCCAATCCAAAATGGCCCTGATATTTTCCTGATGAACCTGTACTCTCTGCCCACTAATGATATGCCCCAAGTACAATAGTTCTCTCATGCCAAATTCACATTAGATTCCTTGGCATATAAATATTGTGCCTGCATAATACCCAAGACCTCCCCCAAATGTGCTAGATGCTCATCTCATGTCTTGTTGTAGATCAATATGTCGTCGAAGAATACCAGGATGTACTTCCTCAACTGTCCTCTAAAGATATTATTCATGCAAGACTGGAAAGTGGTTGGTGCGTTGGTCAACCCAAACGACATGACCAAGAACTCAAAGTGTCTGAAATGGCACGAAAACGTTGTCTTCTCAATGTCCTGCCCCATGCTAATCTGATGGTATCCTGAGTGTAGATCAATCTTAGTGAAGAAGACTGGCCCATGTAACTCATCCATCATCTCATCTATGTGGAATGGGGTAACAATTCTTGATCGTTTTCCTGGTGAGCGCTTTGTAATCGATGCACATCCATAACGTGCCATCCTTCTTCAGTACTAGGATGACTGAAGATGCAAAAGGACTCATGTTGGGCCTGATGTGCCCCATATCAAGCAATTATTTGATTGCTTTCTCAATCTCGTCCTTTAATTTCTTGGGGTGCCTGTAGGGTGTTGTAATCACCGGTGTAGCCCTTGCCTCTAACTCAATCATGTGCTCAAAACCCTTGTTGGGTGGTCTCCCTGGTGGTATCGTCCCAAATACTGACTCATATTGACCCAAAAGCTCTCTGATATGTGGGTGGTAATCCTCCCTACCCTCAGAATCCTTTCACGTGGTGATCAAACACTCTATTGCGTAAGCCACATCTCCGTGATGAAAGATCCGCTCTGTCCTCTTTGTCGATACTGCTCGAGGTGCTTTTGTAGACATGCCCCTCAACACAACTCGTGATCCACTGACATCTCTGAAGCTCATGGTCAACGTCTGATAGTTGAACCCAATCTCTCCCAATGAATATAACCACTATACCCCTAACACGACATCAATATCTGATAGGTCCACTACATAGAAGGTGTTTGTCAAGGTGTAATTGCCTAGTTTGACCTCTAGGTCAGGGATCATGTCCAAACATGTCATTGTGTATCCATCAGCCACTGCCACATGGAATCTCTCAAACTCCTTTGTGCATAACCCCCTCCTGGCTACTAAGGACACATCTATGAAGTTGTGGGTGGCCCCACCATAAACTAAAGTTGTCGTATGTTGCCCCTGTACAAGGCCCTTGTGCATGAGAGTGTTGTACCTGGGTACTCCTAAAAGGGTGGCTATGGTTCCCCCTTTCACCTCTCTACAAGGTTTTGCCTCTTCCTTGGGCTATGCCCTTGCCGGTATCTGAGGTTTCTTCGATTGTTGCTCTAGCTCATGAGTGGTCTCAGTCTCTGAATCACTATCTGTCTGTGCCTCAATATCCTCATCCTCCTCCTCACTGCCTGATTCCACTTCGATGTAGTGGATCTGTCCCTTTCCCATGCATCTATGCCCTGGGACCCAAGGGTCTCTGTAGGAGAAGCAAAGCTTCTTCCTCATCAAATCTTGTCGTGTATCATCATCCAACTTGGGCTTGCCCTTCCATTCCCTTGTAGGATTCTTTCGATCCTTGTCTCTCTGTGGTACAAAGGGTTTGGTGAAGGGTTTAGTTTTTGGCATTGAATCTGCCAAATCTCTAGTGCGTTTGATGGCATCCTGCAAGTTATGAGGTTGGTAGGCCTTCACCCATCCTCTCAAGGGTTCAATGAGCCCTTCTATGAATAACATGACCAATCGGGGCTCAGATATGTCTGTCATTGCCACTGCTACCCTCCGAAACTCTGAGATGAATGCCTCTGCTGTGCCAATTTGTCTCAACTAGGCTAGATCTCTGAAATGGATCTCTGGATCCCTCCTATCAAATCTATCCATGAGTCTCTTTGTGAACTCTCTATAGGAGGTGATGCGACTGTGACCCAATGTCACCAATCTGTGATACCACCACTTGTGTGCCTCACCCTCCAAGTGTAAGGTGGCGAAACTGATGGCCTTTGACTCAGTCATCTAGTTGAGCTTGTAGTAGGTGTCTAGTTTCTATACCCAAGCTCTAGCGATGCATTTGGACGATCCGCCAAAAGAAGGTATGGTGAGTTTACCAACTTTTTGGATGAAATCAATGTTATTCCCCTGCTGCTACTGCTGCTGTGGTCCTCTCCTCTATGGCTCTCTGGGGCAATTCTTGAGTCTGAGTCCACAATAATCGACTAAGGTCATATCCTGATGGAAGTCATGGCCCAATGTTGCATACTCTCTCTGATACTCTGCAATGTCCTCTGCATGAGTGGGTGGTCTTTGTGTTATTGATATCTATGCTGCTACCAGGGGTGCCCTCTGGAAAATGGGAAACAACAGACGTGGAATCCTACTCGTAGAGGTGTATGTGCGAGTGAGTGACTAGGTTCTACTGCCTCCCCCTGAGTTCCTCCGTGCTGCATGTGGGGCTTGTGTGCCTGCGATGTCTACCATAACCAGTCTATCCCCTACCTGAGCCAAAGATTGAGACATGGTCCGCTGACTAGCTAGCATATCACTAATAACCTACATGAAGGCTGTATCTGGATCCACGGGGGCCTTACCACTGCCCTCTGGTCGCTCATATCATTCACCTAGCCTCCTCTCTGCTTCACGCTCAGCCTCACACTCTGCTCTTCTCTCTACTTCTTTGTGTGCCTCTTCCTCTTCCTCTGAATTGGGAGGGAAGGGAGGAAAGTTAGGCCTATCCCTTCTTTCCCTGTGCCTATTGTAAGTGATATATTCGTCACCTACGTGCTCACGACCATCTGGTTCTTCTACTGTATTCATTATCTTTAGTCATAGGCTGGCAGGACTAAAGCTCTGATACCACTGAAATATCCTTGATCTCGCTGATCAAGATATTTGCTACTGATCTAATGTTCTGTCTCGTAGATCTGATACACTAGGGGTTTCTGGATGCGTTTCAGTTGTGTGTTTGAGATATTTATGGTTATTGCATATGCATGTTGGTTATTGCACGTGCATGTTGCGTATTTATGGTTTAAACAGTATATAAAGGATGCATGCAGAAGTAAAGAACATCAACTACCCATTGACATGTATTATGCGACTCAAGCATGGAAATACAATAACATACTGGAAATATAGAGTATAATCATCAGCTAGATCTCATGGATCATCACTGGAATACAAGCAAATAGCATAAAAATACCCATGATCAGAAGATGAAGGCAGATCTGATGCATCCATAAATAGGTCAACAAAAATATGCGATTTCGGAGATGTACGGTAACCGCTACCAATTGGAAAACTCGTCCGGAAGGATAGACTATTGGAATGAGCTAGAAACTGCTCCAATAGAAGCGCCCTGGCCTCTAGACTAAAATGGATGAGTGTCGGATGTCAGATCTGGTCTCTGAGGCATTGGATCTGGACCCTTGGGGGGTTTGTGCACCTCCTGGAACATTGGATGCACCCCAAATGATTCCACCTACGGAATTTGCTGCTATAGGACTCAAAACGATTGTCTCACCAAATGCGGAATTAGGTCGGAAGGGTTTCCCCATATCTGCCCTGATGCTCTGTCTGCAACCTCAAATGTCCTGCCGGAAGAGGTGCGCCCTAAATGGCTGGATGATGCGCCCTGCAAGATTACACCGTCAGAATCTGATGGAAACTAGCTCAATCTGAGCACCCTGGATGGATCTCAGTTGGGTCAAAAGGAAACTGCAATCTGAGCTCGGACCTCGTGCAGCTCCACAAACCCTTAATCTGACTTGCGCCCTCACTGGCTGAGTTGCACACTTTGCACTGGATACTCTTGAATAGCACGGTGAAATACCTGGATGGTATCTCCGATGGGGTAGGGTGTGTCTCTCAACACCGAAACCGATCAATGGTGGTGGTTTCCTCTAAAAATCCACAAAACAGTAAAGTCGACTCTCTTCCTCCTCTGGAAACTCTCAACATCAAATCATAACAATGCATAATGAGGAATTAGGTCAAATTCCTCCCTTTATACCATTCCCAATCTAATTCACCATTGACCTCACTCAAGCTAGGCGCTTTTCCTCCTAAGGTGAATAATTAATTAATTAATTCCCCCTTTAACACCTTTTCATTCTAATTCTTCGTTGACTTAGGCTTAAGTGACTTTTCCTAACTATTTTGGCTTAATTCATCGTTTAGCCATCAATTCCGCCTTATTTCTCCATCTTGTTCCCTGTTTGTGCCTGACTATAGTCTACGGGAACACATAGACTACTAAGTCAGTCCATGCTGGCCTACTCTTGGGAACGGGACATCACAATTCAATGGTGACTTCCAAGTTGATCTACAAGATCAGGCATGCCACAAATAACATCATAGAGATGTACAAAGCTTGATTTTTGGCATGAGGATTCTCCCAACAAGAGGGAGAATATTATGACGAGACACTTGGCACAGTAGCCAGAAGAAGTGTACATAAAGTAGCCACATAATACATGAGAAGGAGTCTCGTGTCTGTAGATTGAAGAAGGCTTTGTACGAGCCTAAACAAGCACCCAGGACATGATATGCCATATTAGATAGTTATTTGATGAGCTTGTGGATGGTTTCCCATTGATCCTATATGCGGATGACCTGTTTCTGACAGGATATGAGAAGCTCATAGTTGGGTGCAAGAGGGAGCTCGCTTTAGAGTTCGAGATGAAGGATCTAGGTCCGATACATTACTTTTTGGGATTGGAGGTGTGGCAGAGATTAGATGAGATTTTCCTTAGCCAAGGAAAATATACTATTAAGATCATGTAGATATTTAGGATGATGGATTGCAAGTCCATGGACACACCCATGACGATAAGTCTGAAGCTGGATCCCACAATGTATAGACAATTGATTGGATCCTTGATGTATTTGGTTAACACCAAGCCGAACATATGTCTTGCAGTGAATGCCTTGAGTCAACACATGGTTGAACCTAGACATGTACATTGGTTGACAACAAAACATATGTTGAGATACCTACGTGGTACAATTGGATATGGATTGAGATATGCCTTGGATGGAGATGTGAAGCTGCAGGGATATACAGACTTCGACTGGGCAGGGAGTGTAGTGGATTGGTAGAGTACTTTCGGATGTTGCTTGAGTTTGAGATCAGTGTGATATCACAGTTGAGTGGGAAGCATACGTCAATGGCACTTAGTACAACATAGGCAGAGTATATAACAACTGGTATAGTAAGCGGTGAAGTAGTGTGGCTTCGAAAGTTTATTGCTGGACTTCATCCGAGACATGATGTAGAACGGGGCAGTGAAGCTCTAGTACACATCCACATATGAGCAAATTGTGGACATTCTCACCAAGATTTTGACCAAAGCGATTGACATATGAGTGGCATCAGGCAGACATTCTCCAAGATTGGTCACGTTGATTTGACCAAGGGAGAATGATACATTCACTCACAGGATTAGTCATGTTGACTTGGCTAGTGGTGAATGGCCTAGGCGCAATATTTCTCCTATTAGTCATGCTGACTTGGCTAGTGGTGAATGGCCTAGGCACAATATTTATCCTATTAGTCATGCTGATTTGACTAGGAGTGAAAAAGACTTGAGGTGCTCCAGAGACAAGCTTGGTGTGATGTAGAATGTCCACCTTCGTTGAGAGGGAGGTGTGTTGTTTCTTTTGATGTCGGCTAACTCCTTTGGCCAAGGGTTCCCTAGATCAATCATGTGATGTGATTGAGAGGGTAATGCACTATCAGACCTAATGAGAGAAGAAACATCACACACATAGTTGTGAGGACTATGGGAGTAGCTTTGTGCTACTGGATGAGACTATAACTATGACAGATGTCATTGTAGTAGTTGTGTGCTACTAGCTAATTGTTGCATAGTTATAGAGACATCGACTATGATTATGGATGATGGCATTGTAGTAGCTGTGTGATACTAGTTGATTGTTGCATAATCATAAGTATGACTATGGTTGATGGCATTGTAGTAGCTATGTGCTACTAGTTGATTGCTACATAGTCATATCGATGACTATGGCTGATGGAATTGTAGTGGTTGTGCGCTACTAGTTGATTGCTACATAGTCATTGGATCCTGACTATGACCGATGGCATTATAGTAGCTATGTGCTACTAGCTGATTCTTGCATAGTCATGGAGGTTGCAAACTATGGTTATGGTCGATGGCATGGTAGTAGCTGTGTGATACTAGTTGATTGTTGCATAATCATAGAGACTGTTGGACTACATGGTGGTAGCTTGTGTAGATATCGGTTGATTGCAGGAGAGAGACATTGTGTCTATGGATAGTAGTTGTGTGCTACTTGGAGTGGTTGTGTACCACTAGATAGTAATTATGTACTACTATGGATTGTCATAGTCGTGTTCTACTAGATGGCATTGTAGTACCTGTACGATTGCCATGGAGACTACTAGTTTACATTGGGAGTAGTTGTATGCTACTTGATTGTAGAGATTGTGATAGATGATTTGAGCTACCGATGTCATTGTAGTAGTTGTGTGCTACTAGCGGATTGCAGAGTAGTTAGTGGACTACTAGATGAAGACATCGTGAAATATACCTCCCTAGCTAAGAGGGAGTGTTGATGTTTGGTAGATGTGGGAGGAACTTTCCCTCCTAGATGAAATTTCTTAGATGCAAAGAAGATTTCAGAAGCAAGAGATCCATTGGACATATGTTGAAATACCCCATAAGAGAAGTCAGCCCAGAAGAATAAAGAATAATGAAAAGACACCTTCCCAGAAGAGAAGTTGGCCCAACTAGAAGAACATGAAGACTATAAATAAGGAGACGCCTTAGCTCAATTGTTAACTCACTCACACTGTCTCAACTACATAGACGCAAGGCGCAAGTTTGGAGAAGGTGATGTAGCTGCTCCAATGACTCAATTTATTTTTGTTCAGTCTTTTGGTATCTCTCTCTTGTGCGCTACTCCTTGAGGAGTTGTGCTACCATGGTATAATGTTGTTGCTGCAACTGTGGTGGTATTTATGGTTGAGGTAGCCTTTGTGTTGGGGTTTATCTATTTGGACTTGCTTTGTGAACAAAATCTATCTAAGAAAGGTTGCTGGGTTTTTCCCCCATTTGGGGTTTTCCCAGGATAAATCTCTCGTGTTCTTTTTTATCTCTTGTTTATGCTGCTACTGCTCAGTACATGATATATATATATATATATGTTAATGGTAATGAAGTAAAAGAACACTAAGAACACTAATGCTCTGTAAATAAGAAAAATCTAACAAAATTATTGTACATTGTTGAATTGTAATCGACCATGGGGATTAACTAGTTGCATGAGCAACACTCCCATCATTGAATGTGAATGGAAAAATGCCCACTGTCCATGGACTATTGAAACCCTTGGGCCATTGCAAATGCCCTCAACCATGGTGGCTTGCAATTCTTAATAACAATGCTTTGGAAACATTATGCATGCAATTAGAGGTAGAGAGGAATGCAAGAAAGAGAAAATAATACCATAAAACACCCAAATGAACGATGTAAACCTTCCAAAAATGCCTTGGATTGCAATCAACCTCAAGAATCAACCAAAATTATGAACAATACAGAGGCAAGAGTAACAACATAGGTAGAGAACAATACCGTAGAATACTTGAAGCAACACCCCTCATTCTTCCATCAATGCCTTGGATTGAAATCAACCCCCATAACTAACCGAAACTATGAACAATGCAAAGGCAAAGAAGAACGAAGCAAGGAGAAAACAACATTGTAGAAGAACCAAATCAAAACATCCATCTTCCTCCAACCCCTACATGCCAATGGAATGGATTGTAATCAACTACAAAGATTAACTAGGATCATGACTAATGCTCTCATCATTCAATGCAATTTGATGGGTTTGCCATGAGTCTATGCAACATTCAAACCTTTGTGCCATTGCAAATGCCTTGAACCATGGTGTTCTCTAAACATCAATAATACAACATCTAAACCTCTCCAAATGGCACCGTGTCCACTTAATGATGTTTTGTTTTTGTTTTTTAATCCCTTGTAAACAAACACATTACTAGTCAAATCAAGAGATTAGCTTCAATGAAATATAATAAACTCTCTTATATATGTTTTTAAACAAATTTTATTTCCCCCAAAAAAAAATTAATAACATAATTATTGTAATTTTTTTTAACAAATAACACTGTGTATTATATACAACATTGACAAATCAAGTATATCAAAAACATGTGACTTAGTAAGGATAAAGACATCCCTAAGCACACAGAAGTCCACCTCTATCATCAGAAGTATAACTTTTTAGCGTTATATCCTCCCCATTAATTACCATAAACGGCGTCTACCCTTTTAGCCTTATATCCTCCCCATCCGGGTAATTACCATAAACGTTAAGCAAACATAGGTGTCACTCTTTGTGCTTTTGTACTGTACAAGTCATCCACAAAGCGACTAGTATAGTCCTGCGGTCAAGGACTATTTACAACAAAAGAGAGAGAACATTAAGTGTTGTGTGTGTTGGTGTGATTAGTCACTTCCCGAGAAGAGAGATGGCAGGTCCTCAGTGCGGTGAGAACCCTCCTCAGGAGTTGGGTAACCCCAGTCCGAGCATGAGCCTAGATTTGAAGGGGCGTGTGGAAACCTTGGGACATTTGACGGCCTACGTTTCATATGGATCCCGAGACATTCAAAAGGCCGTTATCCTCGTCTCCGATGTTTATGGTATCTTCTCTATCTAATTTACTTATTCCATGCCATTGACATGCTGCTGTGCTCTTTGTTTCATTGCGTTGTTTTCTTCTCTATTAGGTATATGAAATATAAAATCCCTTCAGGCCTGTCAGTATTGTCTGCTTATAGCTTGTCTTTGAGCTGTTAAGAGACGGCACCTTTCTGCCGTTCTCTTCTCTTCTATTCCGAGATATCTTTCTATGGGCTTAATGAATTCGTCTGAATCTCCAATGGTTTGATTTTTCATTTCGTTGCATGGATTAATCATGGTTTAGTTTTTAAGCTTCTCCTCGCTAGTTAGTCCCCTGTATTTCATATCATATTTTCATGGACGCCTTGCAATGCGCTGGAATACCTGCGCGGATAAAACCCACCTGATTTTTCTAGTTTAGTTTCATCCCTTTCCTTTATATTCTATAGGTACTACTTTGATTTGGAAATAAGTTTGCTATAACAATAGTATCCTGGAAAATTGCACGGTATATTATCAATTCAGTTGTAATATCTTTGATGGAGAATTCAAAAGATATCTCCCTCTGCTTGTCTACCGTCACCCTGAAAGGTATATTCTCAACTACAAGTCATGGTCAGAAATTGTCCAAATCATCCATTTTCCTTGTTCCAATGCTTCTATATGTTGCGTTTTTGAAGTTTATTGTCAAGTCTACAGTGAATGCTTCTATGGTTAACATTACATATCACATATTCTGATAACCACAACATGCATAATGGAGATCTTGATGTGCCAACGGATTTGAATTGTACTTACTCGTTTGCTTCCTTCGTTTCAATAGGAATCGTTATCAATAGATAGATACATCTTACTCTCACCCACGGAAATATTCTTGCTAAAAACATAGAGTAATGCATTTTACTGTCTTCATTTGGTTGCTAGCAATAATAAGCTTTGCATATGGGTCCAGCACATTTTCTCTTGCTATCAACTTACTAATTAGGTAACACTGTACGAACTAGACTTGCCTCCTTGTTTTATTGAAACAATAGCCTATGCATACACCTCTATATGTGGAATGGTGAGATGGCTTCTTCTCAAAATGTATGACGCAATTTCTATACTATAGTAGTTACAAATCTCTAATCCTCACCTTTGTGATTTTTCTATTTTGTCATCAAATTAGGTAGGTTGTAGCCAACTCAATGTTGTTGCTTTCAGGTTAGCATGATCATGTTGAAAATTTGATATTTGAGGCTGTTAATGTGCATGATCCTTTACCTTGATTTGAACTTAAATCCGTCCACATAAATGATTGCTAGTTTGTCGGAAAATTTGGAGTTTTCATTCCCTTTATTTTGTTTATAATATATATGTTTACTAGAACTCTTGAAGTAACTTTGCAAATTGGAATTCATGATTAAGCAATTATTGAGTTAAATATGATCACCCTTTAACTTCCACTATATATATAGCCCATGTTGAATTTTCACTATGCTAGGCTCAAGCATGAGGTTTATTTCATTTTAACATTTACTTGAACCATAAACAAATGCAGCTACACCATTCACAAGTGTTACAATAACCAAGATCACAAGAAGAAGTACCATGCACAAGAACACAAGAAATATCCTGAGAAACCCTTCTACTCAAGGGAAGAAAACCCAACAATCCTTTGCTATATTCTCAAGAGAAGATCCCCCAACCATAAAACCCTAATGCATACAAGAGGGTGCTCTACTACCTTGAAACTTGCGCCCAAGAGAGGTGCGCACTTCAGCCCTTAAAGTGTACTTGCCGAAATTCTGAAATGACAAGTGACTTGTATGTAAGTGTTTCCTCAATGGGGAAATCACCTCTATTTATACTAGACCTAGAGACTGTAAAAGTTGTGTCTATTGGCACAACAGGGCCGACCTCAATAACTCAGAAAATAATTAATTGTACAATAAACATTAATTATCTTTCACATATGGTGGGGCCGACTTGTACCCTTTACATCACAATTAGGGTTACAAGTAAATCTTACACTTAGACAATATAGCAAGGGATCCACACGTCCACTAGTGCTCATCCACTAGGGACACGTCCACCTGTGCTCAGCCACAGGGACGTCATACTCAACATAATCATCTTGAGTACCACATTGTCTCAACTCTCACACAGAGGAGAACGATACACTCATCACATGGACACACCCAACCATTGGGGACGACTCAACTCTCCAGAGGAGAATGATGCCCCAACCATTGGGGAATGACTCAACTCTCACACAGAGGAGAACGATGCCCCATCATGTGGGTATTCCCAACACAAGGCTCCCTCTCAGGTCGACTCAACTCAGTCACAGAGGAGAGCATATCCTGGAGGATGTCTCACGAAGCTGCAATCATCAACAACCCCAAGGGTTAGCTTGATTGGTAGATGCTTTGGTGTTAAGTCCACAGGGTCTTGAGATCAAATCTCATCAAGTCCTTTTGGGGTTACTAGTTGCCTAGGTGGCTGGTGGTTGGAAATTTCGGGGAAGAAGGGGTAGAGCTCCATGAGGGGTGGTTTGGTATCAACACCCTCATTTTTTGCTTAAGTGTGTGAAGGTGGGCTCAGATTATTTCCTTGAAATTATATATATATATATATATATATATATAGAGAGAGAGAGAGAGAGAGAGAGAGAGAGAGACTACAACCTTATAAAATTACATATGACTTATAATAAAGAACTTAAAAGAAAAAGTAACTTTTACAAATTGTACAAATTGAATAAATAGGTTAACCTTTGGTCAATATTGGCCATTTTTTAATCAATAGAGAGGGACCATATGTAACCAAGCCTTTAACATAACCCCCTTTTAGTGTAGATGGCCACTGCACTTTCAATAGGGAGGGCCTTTTGCAAACAAGTTGCTAGCACATTCTCTCCCAACATGACCACCAATTAGCTATATGGCATCCTAATTGCTAAGAGGATGTGAAAGCTATAGATCATTTAGTTATATTTTCTCATGTTTTCTTTCTAAAATTTACTACTTAGAATAATGTGACTTTCTTTTGGAAAATGCATTTGATATTTCATTACTAAACACTATAAAACTTGTTTCATAGCCAAACACTATAGAAGTGCATCAAGACTAATACATCATGAAACCAAAGGGTGGTCACGTAGGTACCCCTCCACTACATAAGTGAGGAGAGCATTGGATTTGACCTCAAGGGAATCTTACATCTTTCATAATATGTCCATCTTGGTTGATATCTTTATGAACAAGTCTGATTTAAAGTTATTATTATTCTCCGAATGTAATAGTTTTGTTGCCTCATGAAAGGTTGTTTGATGTCGTCTTCTCCATAAGAAGAAGATGCCTATTAGAGGGACAACATCCTACACAATGCTTCTTGTTTGTTGAATCATTTGTTTATCTCGAAAAGGAACACTTTTCAATGAAGAGGGTCAACAAAAAGTGTGGTGTACTTAGCAACAATCCATGCCCAAATTTCAAAAGACTTTGGCAACATTGCAATTCCACATAACATGCTTCACTATTTTTTCTTTGTGGTAAACCACACAACATCCATTGACAAAGGAAATGCAATGTAGTTAAGCCTCAACTCTTTGATTTTTATAAAGAACCAACTACCCAAAAATTGTAGATTTAAATGAAGAGTGGGACTTACAAATACCTTGACATTGCCTAATCCAAAGGATCTACTTCTAATTAAGACAATCAACAATAATGTATCGTGGCCAGATGTTTTAATAAATTTTCTTAAGTTTTGTAATCCATAATTGACTTCCGATATGCCCATGTCTTGTTAAATTTCACATATGAGTGTATATACACAATAATGAACACACACAATCAGAGAGAATAAATGCTACATTATCAATGATATGTCGTGGCAAGCAAAGAAGCAACCCTCAAGGCCTCAAACTTTAAGAGCCCCGTTGTTCTAATCAAAGAGGAACCGAAGATTGTTGAGCAACCTAAGCACACCCAAGTTGGAGGGTGTATGATAGAATCCCTACAGTAGTAGCCAAATGCCATCTTGACTAGACCTCTTGTTGTTGGCAAGGCCCTTGAAACAATAGGCATGAGCTGAGCAAATTGAAAATCCCCATGCTCTTTTCTCAACTTGTTAAGAACCTTTCTCATAGGAAAGAAGTTTTTGAATTTCTAGGGGTTAGAGACTATCCTTAACCTACGAAAGCCTATAATTCCCACCCAAGAAGTGTAGGTCAAGCTGCAAATGTCATGAGCCTACAAGATGAGGTTTCCTTGCAAGCTAATTTAATTAATCTACATGATGATGTGCCCAATATTGTTTTAGGGACTTTGCTAGATGGAATGATGAGTTTACTCTACCTTTTTATATCACCCTAGAGCTCCAAAACCTCCACCTCCACAATTTGTTGTATGACTTTGGAGCTTCACATTCCTTGATGCCTCTAGTAGTAATGGAAAAGCTATGGTTGGACATCACAAGACCATATAAGGACCTGGATTCTTTTGATTCCAAGAGGGTCCAATGCTCGAGAATCGTTAAGGATTTGGTAGTTAGGGTTGTTCAAGTACCAAGGAAGTTTGTCATGATGGATGCAGTTATCACATAAGTGCCTCCCATGTATGGTATGATACTATCTAGGCATTGGAGGACCTCTGTAGGTGGCAATGTTCAGTTTGACTTGTCTTATGCTACAATACCAATATTTGGGGGTGATACTCAATGCTTGTATAGGGAGGCAAAGATGACATATATTTTCAACAACCCTATGAATCCATCTAACTTCCTTTTATAGAATTCGATGAGATTGGGAATTTCCTTATCGGTTAAGAATAAACTCCAACAGAAGGTTGTGAATGCCTAATATGTAAGAAAGAGAATTTGAGCCTTTTGGACTTTGAACCTTACATTTTGATGGTGCTTGTAATAAGGATGGGAATGGGGAAGGGTTTGAATTCCTAATATGTAAGAAAGAGAATTTGAGCCTTTTGGACTTTGGACCTTACATTTTGATGGTGCTTGTAATAAGGATGGAAATGAGGTAGGAGTTCTCCTTGTGTCCACTAGTGGGAAAGAGTTCCCCTATAGTTTTAAGCTTGAGTTTGACCTTTGAATGCACTAATAATGTGGTTGAATATGAGGCGCTAATTCTTGGATTAGAAAGAACAAGGAGGATGGGCATTAAACTTCTCAAGATATTTGGAGATTTTGATCTAAGAGTTAATTAGGTTAAGTTTGTCAGACCAAGCACCCCAAGTTAAGGTAGTATGAACATGAGGTTTGGGATATGTTTGACAAATTCTTTGAAGCTATCAATATCACTGTTGTCCTTAGAGAACTGAATTACAAGGCTAATAACCTAGCTACTTCTGTTGTTGCTTTTAGCCCCTCTATCCTTGATCACTTGTCCTACTTTATAAAATTCATGCATAGGCTTGCTATCCATAATAATAGGAAATAATGGCAAGTGTTTATAGATGTTGAGAACGTAAAGAAATTCCTCACCATGGTGGATGAATATGCCAACATAAATATAGATTCAGATGGGGAAGAAGAAGAACTTGACACCGAATAGCTAGTTGATGGCCTTTTTCCAGATATAATTGGAGACCATAAAGACATTTAGCTTAAAACCAATTTCATACCCAAAGCATTGGTTACCCTAGGAAGGTTGTTTGACCTGAACAATGTGCCCTTGAAACCTTCCATGAAACCCAAATTGTTTGAGATAGAAGACTGCAATTTAGGGACAAAAGAAGATCCTAAATTTGTCAAGTTGTCTAAAACCCTATCCTTGCCAGAAAAGGAAGAGTATGTTAAGATTTTCAAGGAGTTTAGGGATGTTTTTGCCTGGAGATATGTAGACCTCAAGACTTATGACACATTTGTTTTTCAACATCAAATCCCTCTCAATGATGTTGCCAAACCTTTTAGGTAGAAGCAAAGGAAATTGAATCTCTTACCCTACCCCTTGGTCCAGAAGGAAATTAAGAAACTTCGAGATGCCAAGATAATTATTCTTGTAAGGTATTCTACTTGAGTTGCCAATCTAGTCCCTGTTAGGAGGAAGAATTGGGAAATCATGGTATGTGTTGATTTTAGGAACCTAAATAGAGTCCCCCCTCCCTAAAGATAATTATCCCCTACATAAGATGGAGCAAATGCTTCAAAAGGTGGTTTGATTCAAAATGATCTCGATGTTGGATGGTTTATTTGGATACAATGGAGTGTTGGTGAATCAAGAGTGTTGATGTTTGTAGAATCAGACACGTACTTCCTATTGGTTTTGTGTCTAACATGTGGAAGTCGTCATTAATACCTCTCAAGACTTAGGAAATTCACTTTATTAAAGTAATTATTAAAGTGAATGCCTTTTTATAATTAATTGAGTTTAATTTAATTAAATGCCTAAGTTTTTGGCATTAGTGAATTAAATTAAATTCCAACCATTGATCTAAAGTGTTGGTGAGATCTAATCTCAGCCATTGATCACTTTGGAGATCTAGGGTTTTGGATTTAGGGTGAACTCAACATTATAAAAGGCGACTAAGGTGAGATAAGATAAGATAAGATAATTTTATTAATGTCCAACTAATGACCACAAAAGTAGGTCAAAGGGACTGTTGAGTACAATGATGTCAATACAATGCAGGAGTACCAAAACGTCTCCTATAAAAGGTGAGATGTAGAAAATAAAGTGCAACAAGGTAGAGTAGTAGAGAGTGAGATCTACTTTGAGGCATGAAGAGCCCTCGACCTCGAGCTCAAATACATGTGTTGATGATGAGGTGTATCATAGGAGAAGAAGATCTAAGGACAAGAGGAACCAAAAGAAAGGAAGTAGGTTTGTCATGGAATGGATCCATCTCTCCAACCATCCGAGGTCGAATGAAGAATGTTGAGTATAGTCTGTTGTCCCAAGGGGGACCTGGTGGGGTGTCTGGATCGTTCGCTGCACTGCTAAATGGCAGAGGTAGTGGCACTGACGAGGTCTGGGAGATTTCATCCGTCTCTTGGAAGGGGATCTGGTCTGGTTTATGTCATTGAAATCTTGTGGGACGAGGGAAGGTCCCACGAGTCCACACTGATCTGGAGTCTGGGGTTGTGCTGGTGTCGGTCTGTCTCTTACTGCCCCTTCTTGAGGGTAGCACCGAGAAAGAGGGGATCCTCCGAATAAGGTCTGGTCTCGTAGGAGGCTGAAGAGTATGGGCTCGGGGTCTGAGGGCCTCCTATATGTATAAGGCTAAACAACGTTGATCCGGATACCTGAAGAAACCCATGAGGGTCTTGTTATCGCTCAGTTTGTAGTCAAGGTCAGGTAGCTTAAAAGTAAAGGTCAAACTGGCGTAACAGGAGCTTCCCCACCCACTGTCACCTCGATGGGGGGCTCTTTCTATTCAGGGTGGCTAATCCCAAGGGAGACGTCCCTAGTAATCTGGGGTATTGAAAGGAAAAGGATCAAGAGATTAAGGCTCAAAAGGTCAAAGTAGGTTTTCCCCTTCATAGATTGCTGCCAAGAAAGATAGTCAAAAGAAAGTATTCCACAGAATAGGCACCTGTTTGCGAGACAAGACAACAATAAAGCTAAAATATGCCATAGTGGTTATTACTTCAATTGTCAATGACTATCAATATGAAATACACATGAGCATAAATAAAAGTAATTATTGACGAAGTCAATGATAGCAATAAACGCTATGGCTTATAATATCACTTCTTCAATAAATACCAAAATGATAATAGCATTCAATGTACCAAATCGATCCTTGGATTATCACAACGCATTAAATATGCTCACATATAATGTTGCTGCGTCAAGCCTACTAGGGGTGACGTCAGCCTTATTCTAGGTTAGTTTGGTAGGCAAAGAGGTGGACGTTTTGCAAAGTAAGCCAATGAAAATATTCAACACTTCTATGTCTATCATTAGATGACCTAGTCGCAAATTTTAATACCAAGCAAGAGTTCAAGAGAGGCAAGACGTCATCATAGAATTAGGGTTAGTAAGTCGCTAGGGTTAGTCAGGGTTTCAAATTTTGGAAGTTTAAGAGGTTGTTTTGACACAATTGACTCAACGTTGGAGTTCTAGACTAGTGCCTTAGGGTAAATGGAGTCAAGGAGCAAGGCTAAAGTCTCGGGAGAATCTAAATTTAAGGACAAGAAGGTTAGGATTTCTAGTGCTGCAATGGCAGGGCCACAAAGT
>ML803538.1:154805-169884 GCA_009831015.1 Picea engelmannii
GAGAATTCCTTCGGAAGCAAACCCTAGGCTAGATAGCCAAACAAAGGGTAGCGCATCATTCCCTAAGGATAGCGCATCACAAAAGACTGATCAGATAGTCCAAACCCTCGCCAATAGATAGTCCAAGCCAACACTGAAAATAGCTGCTGCTGCGGCTGCACCTGCAACCCTCCTCCACATGTGCGCACCAAACTGCAACTGCAGTGCGCACAAACTAGGAAACTACAATTCTGAGATGCTGTCAAATGAGAACTGGCGCCTTGTATTTATACTGGTTCTGCCAGATTTGCTGGGGCCGACTTCTTCTTCTAAATAAGTGTCTGTTCAATATATTATTATTATTTCTGGCCGACTTCTTCTCTTGGAGGCTAATAACCTAATATAAATGATCTTTTTGAGCCGACAAGGCTTCTAGGGTTATTAGCCAACTCATTAGGGTTTCTCTTGCTTCTTGGAGTCTTCTATTCTCGTCAGGTTCACACGTGGAGGTAAATACCTCCCGCAACTACCATAATATTAACAACCCTTTAGTTTATACAAACCACCTTCTTCGTTTCCAATGACGATTGCTTCTTTCAAGGATTCTCCTTTAGCCCGCATAAGAACTTCTCCATCTATAAAGGCAATTCTGAAGCCTTTCTTTTCTAAGCTGATATGGAGAGTAGGTTCTTTGTCAAACTTGGTACATAGAGTACGTCCTTCATCTTCATTGGAGTCCTTGAATTAAGCTTGTAGTTTGATTCTCCCACTCCCTTGATAGGGTATTGATAATCATCTC
This sequence comes from Picea engelmannii, assembly GCA_009831015.1. Lineage (NCBI taxonomy): Eukaryota > Viridiplantae > Streptophyta > Pinopsida > Pinales > Pinaceae > Picea > Picea engelmannii. Next base: position 155,584 of record ML803538.1, read on the forward strand.
CAAGTGTAACTTTCTGAGAAAACTTCTTTTCTGAAAGGCAAGAGAGAATATCTCTTTGACTTGTCATGTGCTTGGAAGCACCACTATCAATGAGCCAAGTGTCCTCTCCAGGTGTTACCGATCCTGAGAGGGTTGAGATTAAGACATAGTCTTTAATTTGTTCTCTTAACATCTTTGCGGGTGGCTCTTCATCTTCAACTGCATGGGCATGATGTCTTCTTATTTTACCTCTTGTATTCTTCTCGTCTAGCTGGACAATGTCTCGTAATATGTCCCATCTTGTCACAATGGTAGCATTGGACAGATGAGTAATCTCTTTTCTTTCTTTGTCCTTTCTTCTGGAATCTCTTTGGTTGAGATTCTTTATGACTGAATTTGTTTTGGGGGTGGCTACTCTTGTTTCTTCTTGAATACATTCTTCCCAAAGACTATCAAATTTTAGTTTCTTCGTTCTGGCACAAATGGTTTGGATGAATGCATCCCATGGTCTTGTGAGACCATTAAGGGTCGTCATTATAAGTTTGTCTTCATCTATAGTATCTCCGATCGCTTGTAGTTGTTCTTTGAATTGAGATATTCTGGAGAAATATTCTTGGATTGATTCTTCTCTCTGCATCCTTGTATTCTTGAGATGAGTTCTTAGATTCATCTTCCGGTTTATGTTCTTTCCTTCGAATAGTTTGGTTAGGGCATCAAACATTTCTTTCGGGGTCTTCTTTGATGACACATGAGGAATCAAGTGATCTTTGATCGAATCCGCAATGATTCTTTTGGCCCTAATTATGTCCTTGTGGTGTTTTGCTTTATCTGCAGCATCGACAGGTTCTAGTACTTCTTCTTTGACAAATCTTGCTAGGTCATTCTCTTCAAGAATGAGGCCAATCCTATACTTCCAGGCACGGAAGTTTTTCACACCTTCCAGCTTGTCAACAAGCTTAGTGTTTGCAGACATCTTTTACCTGGACCTAGGAAAATGACCAAAAAATGGAAATGCTCAAAATTAAATTCTGAACTTACCAGGAGGTGCGCTTGGCTGAGGCGAGTAGCATGGTGTGGTTAGATTTCAGAAAATCCAACTTTTACCCCTCCAAACTTGATCTGCGGATTTTTGGACTGGTGCTTCTGGTTTTCTGGTACTTCTGGTACTTTGTGAAAACTAGGGTTTCACTTTTCGGGAGATCTGGCCACTGAAAAGTTGCGCTGATGATGCCAAAGTGATCCTTGAGGAAGGGAACACTTTTCTAGATGGTTTTGGGGCTGAAATACTTCTCCAACAAAAAGCCCTAATTTGCATGTACGACAACAGTGACGTTTTTCACTTTCTCTTGTGAAAGATGCTCTCTTCAGCTTAGCTTTGATACCATGTTAATGTTTAAGCTATTATCGAGTTTCATTTCATTTCATTAGATATCAATAGCATAGATAGGATCACTGAGAAATACACAATCACAAGAGACACATCATTTATCCTGGGAAACCCTCTTGGGGGAGAAAACCCAGCAAAAACTTCCTTAATATAGATAGCCAATACAATGCCAAGAGATAACTCAAACAAATACAGAAAGTCCTCTCCCAACAATGCGCCTCTCTCTCTCTTCTTTCTTCTCCAACTGTAGCTCCGAACTTGTGCTCTGATGAACAAGTGAGTGTGTGTACAAATGAGGCGCTAGCCTCTTTATTTATACAATCTGGCAGGTGACTATTCACTGGCAGGGCCGACTTCTCAATCTGGGTGGTTATAACCACCTTTAATTAATCTCGGGGCCGACTTCCCTTTCTGCCTATTACAATTAGGGTTTTACCAATCTGCAAAAGGGGATTGATCTAATGAATAATATATCAATAATAAATAGAATACTCTTTGCAGTTACATTATTTCAACAGGGGGTTGCTTCTTGGTCACGTGCAAGCTGTCCTAAACCTTCATATGAAAGCCTTGCATGGGTCTCCTTGTTGGGGTTTGCATTATCTCCTGAGATCTAACTGATCTAGGAGCCGGAATGGTGTTTCCATCTGCCTGCCTCTTGGTGCCCCTAACCACTAGGAGCGTTGGGAAGAAATATGTGATCCATTGAGTAGTATCTAATTGAGTGGAGGGGTAAAGAATGTGATCTCTAAGTTGAAGGGCCTCTCCTAAGTATAAATCTAGACATTATTGGTTTGGATACTTGATCATCATCGACTTCATTCAAAACCTCATCACGTAGTTCAACATCGGCACCACATTCTTCATGTTTATTTATCTGTTGACTTCCTTCAAGATTTGGAGCAGGCTCATGATTTTCAAGGGGTAGTCTAGGGGTTACAGTTTTCTGTGCCTTGTAAAACACCTTGAGGTCTTGAATAGCGGGGAGTGACTGCTCACTATCAGAAAAGCTCCAACGTTTGTAGAATGCTTCTAGAAACCCTGGAAAAGATGAAATTTGCTTCCTGCCCATGCTTTTAAAACAAAACTCTGCATTATTTTTGAGACTAACTGCAAAATACATCATTACGTCATCCTCACAAATGATATTATTAGTCTTACAGAGATCGATGAACTTTGAAAAATGATGTAAGGTTGTGTTATCACTCCAGGAGTTCTTCTAGGTTGTAGCTCAAAGAAGCCTGGTAACTTAACTGATATCTCAATGGTGTATAATATTCTCTTAATTGGATCAAGTCAGATAACTAAATCAGACCTGCTCTCTCAAGACATGCATAAACATAACCAGATGACAAGGCTTTTTAACTATCACTGTTCAGAGGGTTTGTAAATAAGTGAATGTATGGAGAATTCTTACTATGCCAGCAGACTCACACATAAAGATACATGAATGGCCAGTCACAATGAGCAAATGATATTTGCAATTCAACTCATCAAAGCAATGATAGGATGACAGCCATCAGGCTTTAGACAAACAGAATAGACATGAATTAAACATCCATGTGCAAATATAGAATAGACAGGAAAATGTAAGTCTGAACAGATAATTGCAAAAGAAGCTTGTATAAACTGATCTGCAAATGAGAAGCTTGAGTACATAGTGTGAAAATGTCTCCAAAGTCGAACCCCTCATTCCCCAAGGACTGAACCCCCTCTTCGTCCTTCAAAACAATAGACTTTATCGTCTTTACATCAAGAAATCAGATCCTATAAAAGAGGATCGAATAATACTAAAAATAGTAATATCAAACTAGTTACAAAATAATAGGGATAGATCCTATATAAACGGAATCAAATCATTATCTAAATCTGAAGTCTTCGACAGCTGCATAATTCTTCTGAATGATGACAAGGCTAGTCCAGATCCCTTTCTGACACTTGAGCATATCTTGACCAAAAATAGAAGAAGCTTTGTAACCCTTATCTCCTTTGTACCCGCTTCAAAACTTGAAAGAGAGAATGATCTCTATCCCTTTTAGTTTTATAAAGCTTGTTGAGATGTTTTGGCAGCAAAAACATTCGGCCTGAGCAAAAATACTGACATTCTGCCTGTGTCTGTGTTTTCGGTGGCTTGTGAGCCAAATTACTGACCTGTAAGCCACCGAAAGCTCTGCTTTTGGTGGCTAAGAACAGTTGTGCAAACTGAAATAGCCACCGAAAAGGCAGGCTTTAGCAGTCTTCTTCAAAGCTTCATAATTGTGTTTTCCAAGCTTCCAAAATTGCAAAAAATTGCAAAAGTCTTTCGATCCTTTTACTCTGCTTGGCAATAAGAAAGTATTCCTGCTTAAGCAAAGCATTTATTTTGCTGAAACCAATCTTCCTTGACAACCTGTAAATTTGAGTTAAATGAATAATTCATCATAGCAGCATATGAAATTTGTATATTGGCTTCCAGGATCTTGGCCTCTATATTTGAAAAATATTGATAACATCACAACTGTATTGTACTCAGATTTCAAAACACTGATTCATGTACCGTGTGTTGAAATGTTCAGCAAAGAGTTCCCCTGTATCTGTGGTGTAATCATTGCTCCAATCTAGTAGAGCATTGATAGAACCAGAAACTATATTCAGATTTATCTAGTTATGATTTGATCATTGATGCACAGGCCTTTGCCTTCTTTCCTGATCCTCAAAACACTTCAATGTGTTTATAATGAAATAAAGATTAAAATCTGGACAAGGAAGATTGGTTGCAGCTGTTGTTTATGTAGACAAGCAGTAAACAATTAACATTAAGCTTTGACTGTAAAATAGGTCCAATAACCAAAGATGGACAAATGGATATGAGGTCAAGGTCACTTTTTTCTGAATAATGCAAGCACCCTGCTCTGAAGAAATTCTGCATCTAGGCGACTTTGTAACATCTCCATGCCAAGCTTCTGCCCAATTATTTGAAGACCAGATGTAAAGCTTTCAAGACGTGCAGATCCATTTCTTTCTCTCTGCGGATATTGCACAAGGTCAAATTGAGTTCCTTTAACAAATGCCACCAACTTTGAAAGCTCCTTTCCAGACATCAGATAGCTAGCATGGTTTTCAAGTATGCTTTTCACTGAAGCAATATGAACACTCAATTCTTTATTTGAGGCACATTTCAAATCAACTGCTTGCTTCTGGGATGTCGATCGAAAAAGAAATGAACCAATAAATTTTGGGGCATCTTTTCATTTTCTGTTGTTGTAAGTTCATAATCTCTTCCTGACCACAGTAAGAACCTAACCAGTTCTCCTGCCAGATCATACATTGATTCATCCAGAGTCGCCTGTAGTAAGCGCAAAGCACTATACTGACTCACTGCAGGGCCTTCCAGCTTAGCAATTACCAGAATATAACAAGCAATAGTCCTATACCAGTGCCTTTGGAAGCATTCTTCAAACAAATCAGTGGACCTTCCTGCTGCAGCAAAAAGATCAGCCCAATGCTTTCCTCTTCTTACTGTTGTCGTTATCCAGAATGTGAAATAAATACCCATGCTGCCTCTTCTTCAATAAAAAGAGCCCACGCAGCCCCTACTCCAAGAAATGATGGCTCACGTTGCCCCTTTTCCAGAAATTTATGTCCACGCTGATACAACATCCAAGTTCGGCTCTGCTCCAAATGCCAGTACCAACCTGGCAGTCATATTCAACCTTCATTCTACTTTCAAGACAAACAACTCCAAAGAATTTGGGACTCTGCGTGGATAACCTTACAGGCCGCCTTCGAGTTTTGAAACCTTCTGGCATCTGTAATTTCGAATGGGCGAACTCGGCCCTGTCAAAACCCTATGAAGACACCATGCTGTCGATTTACTCAACAACTCAACAATTTGGCATCCGAGGCTACGGTGCGATCGATCTCCATAATTTTGGCAAATAACATGATCTTCTTTTGCCTTTGACACCTGCATGACATCTAGATCCTCGTAATCCAGTTTTGAAAAGATAAATCATCGATATAAAACTTTCATCCTGCAAATCAAACACTTGGCAAATAGTTGAGTTCGATGAGGTGTAGTGAGACACAGGCTAGGCACTTGCGCTTGTATGTGTTGACTTGTTGCTGACTCATGGCCTTGGTCATGTAAATTAACATGTGGCTTGTGATTGACTCATGGAGTTGACACGTAGTGAATATTTGATAGTTCAGATTTATGGAATGGCTCTATAGATGACTTAGTCGATAAACAAGATTCAAGGCTTAATCATAGGAATTAGACATGTAGCTTTAACTCATAGCTTTGGCTTTAGTGTAGGTTTGGTGGAATGTGGGTATGAACTAGGGATTTGGCTTAAATTTAGAATCACCTCGAGCACCTACCACTTCATAACAAAAGTGCATATTGTTATTTGAGGATATAAAAGCCAATAAAGTTAGGATTGTAGGCTATGTAACATTTTATTTGCATTTTGAGTATTGCAGGTAAAGAAGCATAGAGATAAGGCAATTTGGGCAAGAGTGATCAGTGGGAGCTTTGATGAAGACCTAGAAGGTAAGATATAGGCCAGAAAAATTTAGAAATGAGCGTTATAAATAAAAATTGAGAAGACACTCAAAAAATACCAGTGCATTTTTTATCGCTAACATCTGGCTCCAACTGGGATGGAGACCTCCCTGTGAGGTTTCCAAGAACCTAGTAGTTCCAGTCGCCTTTACCATTGGGCATGGACTCATCTGGCCTTTACAATTGATCTCTTCAAACCTGTGACCTGTCTGTAGCCTACTCTGCAATCATCCACAATTTGTATTGTGTCTAGTCCATTGGGCTATGGAGTCATTTAATGCCGTCACTAGATCTCTACAATCTTTATTCAAACTCTGAATGCAAATTCACTGCTGCAAAATAACAAACTAAAAAGAATCTCCAACCATGCTTGATGGCAAGCCTATTCTCTACCTATTCCTACACTAACCAAATCAGAAACTTGGTCATGTAAACGCAGACTTCCATAACAACGATTGGAGTAACCTCAAAACTGAGATGACCTTATCTCTATCACTGCTTAATAGAAAGTAACTGAAAGACATCAACAATGATAAATAAAATTTCATAAAGGCATACTCACTGGTGAATGTTGATGAGTAAACAAAATCTGACATTTTCAGAGGATCTGAAATATACAGCTCCATCAAAGTTGCTACTGGGTCTCTGAATCCAAGATCAGAAACATTTTGACTCACATAAAATAACTGCCCTTGCATGAATGATTCTTTACTTGCAAGTAGATATCTTCCTTGACAGTCTTTTTGTTGTCCTGACTGAGAACTGAAAAGTTGTTGCTGCTGCTGGTTGCTTTCACTGATCTTAGTGTTGAATGTAGATAGCTCAACCTTTGCCGAAAAATCTTGCATCATCAACTGTTGATCTAAACTTCTCTGCTCCCCGTGGTTACTACCACTTTCCTTAGTCTGCAAATCTGAAAATTGTGGGATAGCCTTACTGATTTCAATGGTCATTTGACAAACAAAAAGCTGATCATTTCCATGTGTAGTTAAAGAAACCAATTCTTGAGATTCACAACAATAAGATTTAATGATAGTAAGCAAACATTCAGCTCCTTTATAATCCATTTCTAGTTTATGTTGATGAGAAAGCACATCCTCATGAAGATCATTAGAGAAATGATGTAAATTGTGAGGAATAAGTTCTTCTTTACCATATGACTGTAACTCAGATCTATAACTTTCTTCTGCTAATGTGTCAATCTGCTCATCATCTTTAAAGTTTTCAAAAGAAATAGTCTGATCTTCATGACAACCATCTAACATAGATGCATTTAATACAATGTCAAAAGCATCACCATGGTTGTCATAATGTGGATTAACAATCCCTTGATCATGATGAGAGATATCTTCTACTGCAGCAAAGTCTTCATGAATATTTGGATCTTTGTTCAATAGATGGAAATCATGACAACATTCGGGATATAAAAGGTCAGCTGAAAATATGCCTTTGCAAAACAAATGAAAGGCAGCATGAAAATCTGCCAAAGAGCTGATATTGGCAATTGGAAGAAACTGGCACCAGTCAAGAGCAATCCCCTCTAGTGAATACCTGAAAAGCTTAATTTGAACATCCTCATGTACAATTTCAAGACGGTGAATAAAGTCATGAAAATCCAGCAAGTGTTCGGCTGGCACTTCCTACTCTTCTCCTCGAAATCTGGGAATACTACGTTCCCATTCATCTCTACTAGGCACTGGATTAGGGAAACCAACAACCTTTGAAAAATCACAAAAAACATACCTCTTTGCTAAGATCTTATTCATGTCATACCAGTGGAGTCACCAACAGATTTCTGAATAATGGAGTCGCCACTGAATCCGTCCTTCATGGAGTCGCCAGATAGATGATTACAACCAAATGGTGTCCAGGCTTTGTCTATCATCAAAGGCTGGATCTATGTCGTCTCCCAAGGAAGCTGAGCTTCAATTTCCTCTCCCAGGCAATGGCGCCAATTTGTTATCACTCCAGGAGTTCTTCTAGGTTGTAGCTCAAAGAAGCTTGGTAAATTAACTAATATCTCAATGGTGTATAATATTCTCTTAATTGGATCAAGTCAGATAACTAAATCAGACTTGCTCTCTCAAGACATGCATAAACATAACCAAATGACAAGGCTTTTAACTATCACTGTTCAGAGGGTTTGTAAATAAGTGAATGTATGGAGGATTCTTACTATGCCAGCAGACTCACACATAAAGATACATGAATGGCCAGTTACAATGGGCAAATGATATTTGCAATTCAACTCATCAAAGCAATGATAGGATGACAGCCATCAGGCTTTAGACAAACATAATAGACATGAATTAAACATCCATGTGCAAATATAGAATAGACGGGAAAATGTAAGTCTGAACAGATAATTGCAAAAGAAGCTTGTATAAACTGATCTGCAAATGAGAAGCTTGAGTACAAAGTGTGAAAAAGTCTCCAAAGTCGAACCCCTCAGCCCCCAAGGACTGAACCCCCCTCTTCGTCCTTCAAAACAATAGATTTTATCGTCTTTACATCAAGAAATTAGATCCTATAAAAGAGGATCGAATAATACTAAAAATAGTAATATCAAACTAGTTACAAAACAATAGGGATAGATCCTATATAAAAGGAATCAAATCATTATCTAAATCTAAGGTCTTCGATAGCTGCATAATTCTTCTGAATGATGACAAGGCTACTCCAGATCCCTTTCTGACACTTGGGCATATCTTGACCAAAAAATAGAAGAAGCTTTGTAACCCTTATCTCCTTTGTACTTGCTTCAAAACTTAAAAGAGAGAATGATCTCTATCCCTTTTAGTTTTATAATTCATTTAGAACCTTGCTGAGATGTTTTGGCAGCAAAAACATTCGGCCTGAGCAAAAATACTGACATTTTGCCTGTGCCTGTGTTTTCGGTGGCTTGTGAGCCAAATCGCTGACCTATAAGCCACGGAAAGCTCTGCTTTCGGTGGCTAAGAACAGTTGTGCAAACTGAAATAGCCATCGAAAAGGCAGGCTTTAGCAGTCTTCTTCAAAGCTTCATAATTGTGTTTTCCAAGCTTCCAAAATTGCAAAAAATTGCAAAAGTCTTTTGATCCTTTTACTCTGCTTGGCAATAAGAAAGTATCCCTGCTTAAGCAAAGCATTTATTTTGCTGAAACCAATCTTCCTTGACAACCTGTAAATTTGAGTTAAATGAATAATTCATCATAGCAGCATATGAAATTTGTATATTGGCTTCCAGGATTTTGGCCTCTATATTTGAAAAATATTGATAATATCACAACTGTATTGTACTCAGATTTCAAAACACCGATGCATGTACCGTGTGTTGAACTGTTCAGCAAAGAGTTCCCCTGTATCTGTGGTGTAATCATTGCTCCAATCTAGTAGAGCATTGATAGAACCAGAAACTATATTCAGATTTATCTAGTTATGATTTGATCATTGATGCACAGGTCTTTGCCTTCTTTCCCAATCCTCAAAACACTTCAATGTGTTTATAATGAAATAAAGATTAAAATCTGGACAAGGAAGATTGGTTGCAGCTGTTGTTTATGAAGACAAGCAATAAACAATTAGCATTAAGCTTTGACTGTAAAATAGGTCCAATAACCAAAGATGGACAAATGGATATGAGGTCAAGGTCACTTTCTTCTGAATAATGCAAGCACCCTGCTCTGAAGAAATTCTGCATCTAGGCGACTTTGTAACATCTCCATGCCAAGCTTCTGCCCAATTATTTGAAGACTAGATGCAAATCTTTCAAGACGTATAGATCCATTTCTTTCTCTCTGCAGATATTCCACAAGGTGAAATTGAGTTCCTTTAACAAATGCAACCAACTTTGAAAGCTCCTTTCCAGACATCAGATAGCTAGCATGGTTTTCAAGTATGCTTTTCACTGAAGCAATATGAACACCCAATTCTTTATTTGAGGCACATTTCAAATCATCTGCTTGCTTCTGGGACGTCGATCGAAAAAGAAATGAACCAATAAATTTTGGGGCATCTTTTCAGTTTCTGTTGTTGTAAGTTCATAATCTCTTCCTGACCACAGTAAGAACCTAACCAGTTCTCCTGCCAGATCATACATTGATTCATCCAGAGTCGCCTGTAGTAAGCGCAAAGCACTATACTGACTCACTGCAGGGCCTTCCAGCTTAGCAATTACCAGAATATAACAAGCAGCAGTCCTATACTAGCGCCTTTGGAAGCATTCTTCAAACAAATCAGTGGACCTTCCTGCTGCAGCAAAAAGATCAGCCCAATGCTTTCCTCTTCTTACTGTTGTCGTTCTCCAGAATGTGAAATAAATACCCATGCTGCCTCTTCTTCAATAAAGAGAGCCCATGCAGCCCCTACTCCAAGAAATGATGGCTCACGTTGCCCCTTTTCCAGAAATTTATGCCCACGCTGATACAGCATCCAATTTCGGCTCTGCTCCAAATGCTAGTACCAACCTGGCAGTCATATTCAAGCTTCATTTTACTTTCAAGACAAGCAGCTCCAAAGAATTTGGGACTCGGCGTGGATAACCTTACAAGCCGCCTTCGAGTTTTGAAACCTTCTGGCATCTGTAATTTCGAATGGACGAACTCGGCCCTGTCAAAACCCTATGAAGACACCATGCTGTCGATTTACTCAACAACTCAACAATTTGGCATCCGAGGCTACGGTGCCATCGATCTTCATAATTTTGGCAAATAACACAATCTTCTTTTGCCTTTGACACCTGCATGACATCTAGATCCTCGTAATCCAGTTTTTAAAAGATAAATCCTCGATATAAAACTTTCATCCTGCAAATCAAACACCTGGAAAATAGTTGAATTCGATGAGGTGTAGTGAGACACAGGCTAGGCACTTGCGCTTGTATGTGTTGACTTGTTGTTGACTCATGGCCTTGGTCATGTAAATTAACATGTGGCTTGTGATTAACTCATGGAGTTGACACATAGTGAATATTTGATAGTTCAGATTTATGGAATGGCTCTATAGATGACTTACTCGATAAACAAGATTCAAGGCTTAATCATAGGAATTAGACATGTAGCTTTAACTCATAGCTTTGGCTTTAGTTTAGGTTTGGTGGAATGTGGGTATGAACTAGGGATTTGGCTTAAATTTAGAATCACCTCGAGCACCCACCACTTCATAACAAAAGTGCATATTGTTATTTGAGAATATAAAAGCCAATAAAGCTAGGATTGTAGGCTATGTAACATTTTATTTGCATTTTGAGTATTGCAGGTAAATAAGCATAAAGATAAGGCAATCTGGGCAAGAGTGATCAATGGGAGCTTTGATGAAGACCTGGAAGGTAAGATACTGGCCAAAAAACTTTAGAAATGAGCGTTATAAATAAAAATTGAGAAGACACTCCAAAAATACCAGTGCATTTTTTATCGCTAACATCTGGCTAGAGAGGGCAATGGTCTCAGAAGAGCAATACGCCAAGTATGGGTAACGGTCGTGCCCCTTCGCCGAGTCAGCTAAGCCCCGAATGCGATGTAGAAAAAAGACCAGTCCGAACATTTTCTCGAGTCGGAAGGGTTGAACTCCAAACTCTGCTGGGATGATGTGATGAGGAACTGTATGCTTGCTTCTAATGATGCAACAAAGGAGAAGGGTTTGGACCCTCGCAATTGAGGCCCAATCAGACTCCTTTAAGGAAGGCCCCCAAATCTCTGAGCCATAGAGAACAATGGGTCGGATAAGGGAGTCTGTGAGAGACATCTTGGATGAGATATCTTGAAAATGGTGGCGGAAACATTGTCTCTCGAGAAGGGCTAAGGACCCACAACCCTTGACAATTTGAGGTTAGAGGGTCAGTCGCAAACTGAAATGGGGTCTCGAGAACCGTACTCCCAAGAATGTGTAGGCATTGGTGATCTCGATCTCCTCCCCTGTGAAGAAGAAATGAAGGTCCATGGACTTCTTCGACCCGTTGAAGATCATAATCTTGGTTTTACCCAGGTTGACCGACAATTGTCGAAGATCATAGAAGAGAGCTAGGGCATCCAACTGTCTCTGTAATCCCTCTGGAGACGAGGCTAGGAGGACCAAATCATCAACGAAAAGCAAGATGGATATCTGAACCTGGTAGAGGAGAAACCGTCATTGTATTGGATATGCTCGTGGAGAAAGGCATATGCTCGTGGAGAAAGGCCTCTAGCTCATCAACATAGATCCCAAACAATGTGTGGGACAAGGGGAAACCCTGTTTAACCCCGATGGTACTCCTGATGAAAGACATCTCATGAACTGTGCGGAGACTACCAAGGACCGACTCATAGAGGGGCTGCGATGTTTTCACAGTGAGCCTAGCTAGTAGAAAATGAACACACAAAGCTTGCGAGAGAGAAGAGAAGAGAGTAGAATGAAAGAATTGTTTTATGTATTCCACACTCAAAGAGTGAATACTTTACAATAAATATAGGCTATGTTATCCCCGTTTTCTAGGGATAACTAGGAGATCATGTCTCGAGGCCCACAGGTCCTAGACATGGAGTATCGAGAGCAGGATTGACCTGACCATGGCCCTGGAGGGCCCATCTTTCTTCTTCTTCATCAGACTTGTCCTGTCGGCAGCAGCAGCATGCATCACCTTCGGCTTGGACTTGTATCAGAGAAGACTCTTGCTCCATGAGGTAGTTGGTCCAGGTATCATGGTATGTGTCATATTTGATCATTATAACCTTCAGATATATGCATCAAATTCCTTTTATTTCTGACGACTGCTTGGATCTTACACTAACCCACTTGACCATGGTTGGGAGGATTGACAGGGTACCCTAGCAAGCTTGTACCCATAGGTTTTGGTTAGCCACCAGGGGGGATTTTGAAGGGCCATCGTCTGCTCCCATCATATCGTCACTCTTACATCTTATCTCCCACTCATATATCCCATTCCCCTTGTCCAGACATTAGGATGACATGTTTGTGGGGTTACACCTTATCTCGTGGGAAGAAGGGGCTAAAGGCCCAGAAGGTAAAAGCAGCTGGTAAAAGATAAAAGCCATAAAAATAAAACCTAGAGATGCCTCGCCCAGGGATCGCCGAGAAGGCAATAAAAATCCTCTCAGCAAGAAAAAAGAGGGACCCGAAGAAAAATGACAAAACAAGACCTAGCCAAGAGGATGGGGGGTCTCATCACAAGCCAGTCCATTATGTTCATGGGTACCTAACAGTATGACATTGCCATTATCTGGTGACCACGCCAGGGCAGTGACCTTTGGTTGCATGGCCAAGGGAAAGGGGGTCTCATCACTAGCCAGCCTTATCATCTCTGTGAAAGTACTTGTGGGTAACACTGTCAGCTCTGGTCACCACGCCAAGGCAATGTCCTCTAGTTAGACCTTGAAAAAAAAAGAAAAAACAATAAAGAAAAGAAAGAATAAAGGCAATAAAGGGCTTGGAAAGAATTGCATCCATGACAGGTACAACTCACCTTCTACAAAGGCATCCACAAGGTAATATCACCCCTATCTTTCACTCTACCTGTATGTTTGGACATCCTTTGACCACATCACCTCGTGTTACATGGCTTGGATGATATCCTCTGGAAACTTTCCTTCTCTTATGGATGCTGGCCCAATAGGGCATTTTGTCTCTTTCTTCGGCTTTGTATAGTAGGTCATTGTAATGTCTTTGAGCTATTGGATGATATATCAGGGGTTTTATGCATGCATTTGATAAAATTAATGATGAAATGTGATTGACATTGCTATGATCCCTGTGACTAATGAGCCCATGGAGGGCGAAGTTTTTGATGTGTAGGATCATGCCCGACGGACAGGTACCAGTTGGACCGGTACACATGGGGAGATGATTAGTTCGGACTTCCATGGGGCTGAAGAGCCCGTGAGATGGTTGCTGGGACCCCATTAGGGGTAGAGGCAGGACAGTGATTGATCGAGCCTTTGCACAAGAGAAGAAGGAGAACGTTTTCATCCAGGACGCCTTGGCTGAGCCCAGCCTAGGGGGGTTGACCCACTACAGGTGGAACATGCCCCTTTTGATGCCCTAGGACGTCATCTAGGAGCCATGACGTCACCTCTAGTGTATGGCGTCTTGACAGAGTAGTTTGGCATGTGTGGCAGAGTTTGGAGGCCTAAGGAGGGCCAACGTTTGTCATCTTGTGTTGCATTTTTTCCCTAAAAAGAGCCAACGTCTCCCTCAGAGGGGCTTGACGTCCCGTTTATTGCTCATTTAGGGTTTCATTTAACAGTTTAATGTAAAGCAATATGATTTTTGGTTTCTAGCCTTGTCGGGTATTTTTAATGACCTAAAATTAATTAAAAGGTCATGATACACTATATATTGAGGATGTTTTCCCCTCATTTGAGATAACACAACAACTCACACTTGTGAGGTCTGATTTTTGCGCCCTACTAGGGTAATT
>ML803538.1:177507-190962 GCA_009831015.1 Picea engelmannii
TGTCTTGTTCCGGGCAGGTGTTCTCTTTGGGCATACACTTCTTTATTGGCTGATTAGCCGGACCTTCTGATCTTGGTGGTAACCTGTGAGGAGGAAACTTTAACCTTGACTTTATACATTAGCCTCTTCAAAACCCCAGGTTGCCGAGGACGTCTCCCCTCGGTTAACCTCCCATCGTGGTGACATTGGGTGGGGAAGGTTCCTGTTACGCCGGTTTGGCCTCTATCCTTTAGTCTTTAACCTAAGCTACAAACTACGTGATAACAGGCTACATGAGTAACTAATGTGCCATAGTAGTGATCTAGAGAGATCTAGACACTCACTGACAGAAATCGAAGTAATCTGCCACCTAGTCCTAGTTAATTGGTCCATGTAATCCTCAATTAACTGAGTCACACGTGTGGAAGTGAGAGAAACACATACAATCACAAGATATGCACTCTCTTGGCCACATGATGAGACATGCACACTCCTGGTGAGGAAACCAAGGTGAACATGCAACTGTTGGAGATAAAACTGAGGTTTCCATGCAGGAGTGACCTCCACTAGTCTAACTGAGGTGTAACTGACTCTGAATTGAAGAGAGAAGGTGCCCTATTTTGTAGGATGCGCCCTAATTTGTAGGGGAATATTCTCAGGAGAGATTATTCTTATTTATGGAAGCACCCTCAACATTGGACTATCAATCTTAGGAAAAGAATTACCTAGGTGAGTGTGTAATATCTCCAACAAGCACATGATGGCAGTCAGTAGGGTGTGGGAGATGCAAATGTCTCTAAGCCTCTGGAACAAGGCTTCTCTCGGGACGGAGTCGAAAGCCTTTCGAAAGTCTATGAAGCAATAATAGACTTTCGAAGACCAGTGTCGTACCTCCTCAATGATGGCCTAGAGGGTTAAGATGTGATAAGTGGTCTGATGATCGGGCTGAAATCCTGCATGTGCCCTAGCTCTGAGGTGTTTATGCTCAAGCTCACTAGAGAGCTTCATATGGAGAGCCGTAGCATAGAGCTTCGAGAATGTATGGCCCACCATGATCGTCCTGTAATTGTTGCGATTCAAGCTGGGGCCCGATTTGTGTATCGGGTAAAGGATGTGGTGTGACCAAGCCAAGGGAAAACCTGTACGAACCACATGGTTGAGGAGATCATCCAAGTGAGAGACCAAAGCATGGAGACCATGCTTAAAAGGCTCTTTTGAAAACCTTCCTCATCTGCTACTTTGCTGTTGTTCATCACCCAAACGACCTCTCTGATGTCCCTGTCTGAGAATAAGAAACATGAGGAGGGTGGAGAGGTGACATGAATCTGGGCCTTTCTAGGAATGTCACAGAGAGTGGATATGTGGGAAAACATGGAGCCAAAATCCAAGTTGGATGGGAGGGGGGATCAACGAGGAAGGATGGTACACCAGAAGGTTTTGGGAGAGTGAGTGAGGGATATGGATAACTCATGTCTTCTCTGAGAGACAAAGAAGCGTTTCTTGCGGTGAAGGAGACGAAGATCAAAAGCTTTGAGGTTGGGGTAGGAGGGGTGAGCATGGGTGAATCCATGTCAAAGACAACAGTTGAGGATCTTTCATTCCTCATCGTACCATCAGTTCAAAGGGCAGGAGGTGTGTTTTGGGAGGGTTCATAGTGAAAGAAAAGTCCAACCTTACTCAAGGGAAAGCCTAAGGAAATGAACAGACAAGCCGCTCACTATCACCTCAGCGGCATGGCCTCTACACTTCTAGGTCACTAACCCAAGGAGGGGATCCTATGTTGTCAAGCTAAGTCCTATCGTTGTGATGAAAATGGACGAGGACAAGGGACTAGTGTTGACTCAGATTTAACTTCTCTAGAGGATTGACTTAAGGAAACAAGAGAAGACATTAGCACATAATGCTTGGAATGTTTGTATCATGTCATATGCCATTCATAATCTATTATTCATTCATCGACATTCATCAACAACCCAAATACCAAATAGTGAAGTGTTTCCGAGTGTTTATTTAGTTTAGGCCATCTCACATGCATGAAAAGTTTATTCATTAAGTGTTATTTATTCCTTGATCATGCAAGTGCTTTTGAAATCAAAGATGTTTTGGGCAAGACAAGAAAAGAAAAAGTGGTTTCCAGTCAAAAGTTGCACCTTGTGCTACAACCCTCAAATATACTTGCAGGCTTGAACACCCATGGTACGAGAGAGTAATCTTCCCGAATTTTGTTTTCGGTGCACTGTAACAATCTGGTGGTCAAATGGTTTGTTTCAGGATGCCTATGGGATCTTTGATATACCCAAGGGTATATTCAGGTGCTGTCTAATGCAATACTACTCAAATGGGTACCAACAGGGGTTACAAGGAATTCCGACAAGGATAGATAAAAGCTCAAGCCTTCTGAACTCTCATGTATCCCTCTGTGTATTGCTCCCAAGCTACAATTTTATATACTTAATAACAACTCCATGTCGTTATTTATAGATGTCGGTGCACGTCTCTAGCGTAAAAAATCACTAAGAGTCTTGCCCAACAAAATGTTCATCATCAATGAATGACGATACCGTAAACATCAAATGAAAGTTCGTAAGATATAAACGTTCTTGGTTCATAACTTGATTATCATGGTACACCAATATCCCATGAGATGCCAAGTAAATGCCCAATTATAAAGTAATGTAGTTAAGGACATTTATCATCATAATACAAATGCAAAGTGTACTTGTTTTCATGCATTATCTCAACTTTTAATTCATTCTACCTTTAAAAGAGCATTTCAATGAACTAGTTAAATAATTAATAGCACATAATGTGAATATCCAATGCATAATTCGCTAAGTAAAGGTCAATGCATTGCAACCAAGGTGAAATCCATACAACCACGCCTTATCATCAATTGAACTGTCAAACTTATCTATGCTAAATGTGAATTGTTAGCGCTAGAAATTGCTCTTGACTGCAAAAAGAACAAGCCTAGCACATCTTGAAAAAGGATTTGATTGGATAGGTTTGGTTTAAAATGTAGATGAAGTAGGTCAAGTAGGCTGGATACCTTGGATGGAATTATCAAGCATGTATTGGTTCAGATCAACAACATTTCATAGGTCAGAGGCATGCAAATAGATAGCTAGACAATTAAATGGACACTATGAAATAGAAGAAAATGACACATACATGAATATATAAGCTTTACAGGCTGTTCATTCTTATACATTCATCAAGAAAACATTCAGATTCAAAATAAGATTTTGAATCAGAATAATAATATTTGAATATAAATCACAAATCACAGGCAATTAACAGTTAAAGCTTGTCCCCGAGGTGTAGGACAGTCGGTGATGTAGTGTGCTATTAAGGCACTCTGTGATGTTAAAGTTACCGGTTCGAAACCTGCGGGGGAAAAAAATCCAGCCATGTTAAGGGTTGGTGTGGCTCAGGCCGGGTGCGATCCCCGGGTGATTTTGACGGCTTAGATGCCCCTGAGTCGCGGTTTCTCAGCCACAGGGTAGTCCTGCAGGTCACGGACAAACTAGCAAACAAAAAAAAAACAGTAAAAGCTTTACTGCAATTAGATCTGTAACTCATATGACAATTAATGCAATGCAAGAATTATCTTTATTTTCAAATAAGAAGAAATAGATCAGATTTACAAAAGAAGCACAATCCAACTATCACAATGCCTGAATCTCCGAGGATGAAATGTTACATATAGTGTAGCTTTATTCAATGAAATCTCCCAGTCCTCACATTGATCCTCTCTCTTCCAAAAGGAAGATCTTCTTCTTTATCAAAATCCTAGAATTTATATCCAAACTAAAAATAAAAGTAAATCTTCAATTGATGACAACAAATCTAAGACTGCTTGATCTTGTTCCCTCAAATCTGGAATTGACTGCAAAGTGTTCTGCCTTAATATGTTGGCTTTGATTTTATGCTAATCCTTTTCCCATATTAAAATTCTGGAGCTGTTTATAATCCTCGTCGAATGCTGGATTAATGCCTTGAATTCATAGATGATGTAGATAAAGCTTAAAAGCTGGAACTGGATTTGATCAAATAATATTTTTTTTGGCTCAAAACATACTCTGCCACCTCCACACTGACTGGACATTTTTTAGGAAACGGAATGGTGAAATCTGGAAAAAACCGTTTTAAATATTCGCCCGTAGCTCCTAAATGGTTCCATATTTTGAGAATCTGTTTGCGGAGCCGGAGCACCTAATTGGGCCCGTTCTTAGAAAAACCCATGTCTCGGATTTAGCTCATTTATTGCCATTTGCCTGAAAATCAAGCCCGAATTTTGCTTCGTGGAAAATGACGTGGATGACATAAATTTTTGATTAAAGATCTGGGCTACTTTGAAGATGTCTGGGCATGATCTCAGGAGTGTAAAACAATCCCAAAGCTTCTAGAAGAAAAACCCATATTCTCCTTTTCTCTCTTGGATGGCGGAAACAAGTAAACCAACGAGCGAATTTTAAAATTTCGTTTACAGAACTTTTGGTAGCACCTCCTTTAGGAAGTTCACCGATGTCGCTACCAGATTCCTGTAGCATGTCATGACAAGTTTAACTCTGCATCCATCAAACCCTTTTGCAAATGCTGCGGCAACTTCTTGATTGCACTCTTGTAGCTTTCTACAGAGATGATACCAACCAACTTGCTTGAATTTGGCAACGTATGCTGGGTAGGCTTCCAAAAGTTCTACACCTTCAGGTTTACAACATAACACATTCCCTCCTTTACCCATGCCTGCAAACTGAAAACTCTATTTTGCAAATCAGGTAATTTATCAATCAGAGGAGAAAATATGAAGAGGATAATATTTCCATAAAGGGGAACAAGAACAGATTGTGTTTTTGGTGTTAGAACCAACATATGTAAAGTCACCTCGAGAGTGTGCGATGATTACAATGATTTGGCGGTACTACTAACGAACCTTGGACATAACCTTGGACATGACAAGTTTAAAATTCGTGATGACTTGATAGGACGTATGACTGTACAATCCTATAACCAACCTTTAAACAAATCATTAACCAAGATTGCAAGGCTATTTGTCATACCCATAAGTGATATGCCATATAAACTTTTAAATTTCCCTCCAAATACTTTTGGTAGCCACTCTTTTAGCAAAATTAAAAAATTTGCTACCAAATCTTGAAACTCTGACCAAGATAATGCACATCTAAACCTAACTCTATGCTTTTAAGAAACCAGAATATTTCTAGGGGAGCCCAATCTTCTGACATAATTGTGACTTATGAGACAATTTTAATGACTTGTCAAAGATTTATAGTACCGACAACATTATACCAGATTAAGACAAATTGACTCAAAAATTAAAATTTTGGAAAAGACAAAAAAACTTATCTTTTCAATTTAGGTGTCAACACCTGGCTCCAACTGGGGATGGAGTCCTTCCTGTGAGGCTCCAAGAACTTGCAGATGTGTGCCTTTCCAAATTTCTGTTGTTGAAAACCTGATCTGAAACCTGTATTTGTACCTTTTTGATCTGTAGCCAATCCAAAAATGAAAACATGCTGCAAACCAACAACTGTACTGTATACTGAAGACAACTGAAAACAAAACTGTCCAGCAAACGGAAGCAAACTGAAAATTGAATATTCTGTACTAGTGTTTCTCCATTGGGCTATGGAGTCTTTATTCCTCTGATCTACTGTATACCAAATCAAACTGAAAACAACATGCTCGGAAAAGTGAGCTTATTTATATACATTTCCTACTCTAGCCAAATGATTGATTTTTGTACAAGTGTAAGCAAATTTCCAGTGCAACTAGGTAAGCATTTGTCTAACAAAATGATCTTCTTGTTTGCAGATTTTTAAGCGAGTACAAAAAGAATATAAGATGTGTAACAAAAATTTCATAGGCAGCTTATACTTACAGCTGCGAATGGGCAGTATGCCAAAACTTGTAACACTCAAAACTTTTGAAAACAATGACTCCATCCAAACTGCCACTGGATCTTGAAAATCATAAAAAAATTCCAATTGATTTATTGCTCGTGTAAAATCTGCTTCATTGATAAAACTGTTCTTTTCTTGTTTTTCTTGAAATAGATCACGAATACCAAATAATTCTTAACAGTTTGGGGTAGCAAAGTCCTCTTTATCTAAAGTATCAACTGCACCGCTCTCAAAAGAATCTATTTCATAGATGTCATATACCAGATCATAATCCAAAACTCCTGCATATGCTGATGAAGAAATCTGCTTCTCTGAATCACCCTTACACCCATAAAAAATGATCTGATTTTTATTAAAATTTGAAATAGCAAATACATCTGACACAATGTCAAATGCATCCACCACATTGCTATCAATATCCTTATCATCAATATGTCCAATCGACATGCAAGATAGGAGGAGCCACTAACACCTCCTTCCTGGCGCTGATCCCCAAAGCCAAAAATGCAAACACCTTTGATCGCTTTCGATCCATCTCCCTCTGTAATGTCTCCTACAAAAGTTTTACCAAAACTATTGCCTCCAGGCTTAAGCATCTTCTTCCAAGAATTATCCTCCCAAATCAAGGGGGCTTCGTGACCGAAAGACAAATCTGGGACAACATAATCCTGGTCCGGGAAGCAATCCACACTAGTGTAACGAATAAAGAAAAAGGAATGATCATTAAAATTGACATGGAAAATGCCTTAGATAGAGTAAAACACGAATTTCTCTATGAAGTGCTAAGCAAATTCGGCTTCCAGAGCTCCTTTATATCCTGGATCAAAGCCTGTATTTCGTCCCCGTGGATCACACCTTTGATTAATGGACGCCCAACAACGTTCTTCCAAGCCTCAAGAGGCCTCAGACAAGGCTGCCCTCTTTCTCCGATGCTGTATATAATCATGGAAGAAACTTTAAATAGAAGAGTGGAGCAAGAAAGGACCACTAGAAATATCCCGGGATTAAAAATTGCGAGGGGAGTCAGAAGGATAAACAACTCTCAATTCGCTGACGACACCCTTCTCCTTGGAGGAGCCTCCCAAATAATGGCCTGAAGATTTAAACTTGTCCTAGACCAGTATGAACAAGCCTCGGGAGGACTCGTTAACAAAACTAAGAGCCAGATCTATGCTTGGAACGTAAAAGCGGGACCAATGGCAAGAATTGCCCACATCCTCCAATTCCCCTTCACGATGGATTGGAAATACTTCAAGCATTTGGGTACGCCAATAAGCATCAAAGCCCTACCTGGGGAGGCATGGCAGGGAATCCTCCAAAAGTTAAAAGATCAATTTGAAATATGGTGAGCCACATGGTTAAACCCAACAGGCAGGGTTGTACTAATAAAAGCAGTCCTCTCATCCTTCCCAATCTTCCAATTCTCAACTCTCTACGTCCCAACTGGAGTCAAGAAAGAATTGGCCAAAATCACAAGGAAAGTTCTATGGCAAGGAGGCAAGGATAATGAAAAAAAATTCCATATGGTTAATTGGGCTATTACTTGTGCTCCAAAAGAAAATGGGGGGATGGGAATGAGAGATCCCGAAAAGATAAACCTAGCTCTAGGAGCAAAGGTAATCTGGAGAATTATCATAGGTGGCAAGGGATGGTGGAAGAAAGCACTCTGCAGCAAGTACATGACCACAAACAGAAAAAGATGTGTGGAAGAAGTAGACCTCGGAAAAGCGAGCTCGCCTATCTGGAAGCTTATTCGGGCGTCCGTCCCATTAATACAAACCTGCTTGAATTGGGGTCCAGGAAACGGGAAAAACATCAAGATCTGGGAGGACAATTACTCAGAGAATGGGATTCTCTCAAAAATCCCCTCACTGAATCAGTTCAAACATTGGTTGTCCTCTGAAGGAAGATCCACCCTCTTCGACATCTCAAACTGGCACCCAAACAATAATTGGAAAAGTTAGAATCTAGGGGAGGTTCCTCCCCTATTGAGAGAAGAGGCCAAACAATTCCTCCGAACAATCTTCGGATCCGCTCCAGTGCACCTCAGCAAAAAGGATGACATAAGCTGGGGGAAAGAGGGGTATACTGTAAAATCGGGATACAAGCAGCTCCTAGAAGACAATGGTATCCCACCCAAATCAACCGTTTGGAAAGAGATCTGGAACCCAAACAACCTCCCAAAAATTAACATTTTTTGTTGGCAATTTAATAGGGGACAATTTGAACAAAAGAGGCTTTCTGGGCCCGTTCAGGTGTGCTTCGTGCGCTAATAGCCTGGAAAGATCTGACCATCTGTTTCTGCATTGCAACTTCACCAGGCAGGTGATGAATAGTGTTTATCAGGAATTAGTCCCCCATTTGTCCAAGCCTACAAGCACCAGAAGCCTGATAGGCAAATGGGCGAAACAATATAAAGGATCGCTCCAGGGAAAAACGAAGCTCAACCGAGCCTGGAAGGCATCGATCAAATTTGTTTGTTGGCAAATTTGGTTGGCAAGAAACAAAAGAATTTTCAAAGGAAAAATCATTTCCCCCTTGGCAGTAGCGATAAACGCCATCGGTCAGCTTAGTGAATTCTTGTCTTTCAAGAAACTATTCACCCTGCCAGGGGTCTCGATGAGAACAGAAGAAGAAACATGGCTAAATAAACTCAACCTACAGGATTCCTATGCTCCTTACATGACAAAAAACATTTCATGCTGGCAGCTACAATATACTCCTCAAGAGTTCACAACATGGTTAAACTTGCAAAAAAAGCATGTCTTAAGTTTTGATGGCGCTTCTAAAGGGAACCCAGGGAAGGCAGGTGTGGGAGGGGTTCTATTTGGCCCTAGAGGACAAAGGATGATTACTTATTCTTGGAATCTAGGAACCACCACAAACAATGCAACAGAGGCTTATGCACTTCTGAAAGGGACCCAAATTGCGAAGGAACGTCAAATTAAAAAGCTAATCATAATAGGGGACTCCAAAACGATCATCAGGTATTTTGTCAAGAACACCAACTCAAAAAACTTTGCGCTCAAGAGAACCATTGATAGAACCAGGGACACAATCATGTGCATGAATACCTGCTTCTACCATATCTGTCGAGCCAACAATTGGAGAGCCGACGATCAGGCAAACAAAGCCATAGGTAGAGGCAAAGGGTATTTGGAAATCAAGGGAAAGTCCACGTTCCTTGTCCCCCCATAACCCCCCAATGAACCAGCTCATACAAGTCGTCATCTCGCCCAACAACCACGCACACAGAGCTCTCCAACGCAACATCTAGTATGGACAAATTCCTGACAATCCCAAGAGGCCAATGTACGTCGATAAATCCAAAAATGGAGGAAATTGTACGTTGAATCAGGCAAATGCACAACAAAAGGTCAGTCCCCCATGGGATCCTGTGAATGAGATCATCAACACCGCGCTCCTCCTCCCCCCCCATATCCTCTCATTAATGACACTCGTGCAAGCGGCCTGGGATAACACTGAGGTGAGATTTTAGAGCGTGCAGAACAACTCACGACAACAATTCACGCTCCAGAGGAGTCACATTACACGAACAAGAAAGGACGCCGCATGGGAAATTCAGGGCAATCAGTGCCTGATGCAGTATTTAGAAACCCACAGGAAGGCAAGCGAAGCCGATAGACTCATAAGATACAGGAAGAGTTTTGTTACCTCAAGCCAGGACGCAAAATATAGAATTTGTTGGACAGGTAAAGACAAAGGGAAGGCCACAAATCAAGACCGTGGCAAGAGCAGAGGTAGGCAAAAAGATCTTAACAGGGTAAGCCAGAGAGCAAGAACCATTCAGAGGAATAGGAAAAGGAAGCAATTGGCGTCGAAACACCTGAGCAATCTCCCAGGCAAAACAAAAGAGGTTGTAGCAATCTTGTTCATAGCTCAACAACTCTTGCAAATTCAAGGCAGAAGCAGGGGCAATGCAGGAGAAGAGTACGCTAAAGCCAGCATGGATCAATGCTGAGTTCAGGAAGATCGAGAGGAGGAAACGATGGGTGACAATTTCCTCACCACCCAACACTTGGCCATGCGCCTAGACTCTCATAGAGCCACCCTAAATTTTACCCTAGAAACTCTCTCCCATGATCAACTAGCTCCAGGACGAGGTGGATTACTTGAGAAGCCAAGGGGAGAGGCTCAAGAAAGAACAAGGAACCAGAGCCCAGGCAGTGGAAGGTCAAAGCAACAGCGAAGAAGGTGAGAGAAGAGAAGCCCCGATCCTCCCAGATTTGATTGTTTCTCTGGAGATGCCCTTTGAAGAAATTCTAGCACCAACTTCAGAGGAAAAGAAGAAGTAATCTTTGACATCAGTCCCAATTTTTGTAACAATAGCTATGCCAATACGTAGTCTGCAAGCATTAGCTAGACTTGTCAGTCTTAACTAAATAAGCAGCTGGAGTTTTTGGGAACAAGCCCATGTAGAAAGATCTCGGTATTTTAGCTGCTGGGTCAATTGACCCAGCACCCCCTATTTTGTACACTAATGACTTCGGTCACACCTTTTATATATATAAATCATATTTCTGTTTTTGTAAAAAAAATATCCTTATCATCAAAATAGTCAATAAAATCTTCCTCTTGGACCCAAGAATTAGAAAAGGATTCATGTGATTCCTCCATTTCTTCAACAAAAACATATTTTTCATCAAAGACCGAAAATTTTTGCTCTCCATTAATGAGTTCACTGCTGCAAATTTCCGCTAATGATAAGAAAAGAAATTGTTTCTCTTAATCATAGAAATTATCATTATCATTTTTATTACCATACCTCAATGTCTACTGATCTTGTAAATCAACAGCAAGATGTTTTGGAACAACAACTTCCATGTCAGCATATTGATAACAGCCCTTTGCAAAATCATCAGCTTTCAAAATTTGGAGAAAAACAAAAATCTGAAGATAACGTATCAGCATGTTGAGAGTCAAGACAAATGAAAACTTAGATCCAATATCTGCTGTTGATATTTGTTATCGCACAAGTTGTAGGTTGGGCAAAGCCCGACCCAATCATAGAAACAAGTGCTATAACTATGGGACAGTATACCCAATGTCACCTCGATGTAGGTCCCGCACTAGGGGGTGACTAAGGTCACTCCTGGGAGGCGATCTTGGAGACCCTAGGGGAAAAGGTAAGAGAAAGGGAAGGAAGATGGAAATGCCCCTAGAAGTCAGAAAACTAAGTGGAAGAGGAGGGGAAGGAAGATGACTTGTAGACCAAGGAAAGCTGCCCCAAAAGTATAGTGCTTTGTCGGATGATTATACCTGCCCGAGACACAAGGGAAAACCATTTGCAAAGCAATTTGTTAGACGGATCAGCAAGTTAAGCTTGCTGTCCCTATTATGCAGCAGTTATATCAGCAACAAAAGATATCTAAATCAGCATATGAAAGCACAAGGTTAACTAACAATATCATCAATGAAATTAGCAATCAATTATGAACCAAGTATCGCACTTTGGGACTGAATAGAGAAAGCTGTTATAAAGTAGATTTCTGCAGTAATATATCAGCCTTATGGTTGTAACATTCAATGATGTACAACAACAAATTTAACCATTAACAAGTGCCCAAAATAGCCCAAAAGATGCACCTAGTTTAGTGTGTTAGACTAGCAAAGTTAGGGGGTAAATCTATGGTTAGTTTAGGAGTTAGGAGTAAGTTATCAACTAGGGTTATACAACCCATAGTTGCAGGAAGCGCCCCCCCAACCCCCCCGCTCCACCCTCGAAACCTTGCTCCGAGCGGATTCTCCATGGAAGCTTCCCTGGAAGCTCGCTTCTGGATTTCAAAAGCTCGCTCCGGGGTGCAAAGTGAAATATCCCAGATCCCGCTGATCAAGATATTTGCTACTGATCTAATGTTCTGTCTTGCAGATTTGATACACTGGGGGTTTCTGGATGCGTTTCAGTTGTGTGTTTGAGATATTTATGGTTATTGCATGTGCATGTTGCGTATTTATGGTTTAAACAATATATAAAGGATGCATGCATAAGTAAAGAACATCAACTGCCCAATAACATGTATTATGCGACTCAAGCATGGAAATACAATAACATACTGGAAATATAGAGTATAATTGTCACCTAGATCTCATGGATCGTCACTGGAATACAAGCAAATAGCATAAAAATACCCATGATCAGAAGATGAAGGCAGATCTGATGCATGCACAGATAGATCGACAAAAATATGCGATTCCGGAGAGGTACGGTACCCGCTACCAGCTGGAAAACTCGTCCGGAAGGATAGACCGTCAGAATGAGCTAGAAACTGCTCCAATAGAAGCGCCCTGGCCTCTAGACTGAAATGGATGAGTACCGGATGTCAGATTTGGTCTCCGAGGCACTGGATTTGGACCCTGGGGGGTTTGCGCACCTCCTGGGACATTGGATGCGCCCCAAATGATTCCACCAACGGAATCTGCTGCTATAGGTCTCAAAACGATCGTCTCGCCAAATGCGGAACTGGGTCAGAAGGGTTTCCCTAGATCTACCCTGATGCTCCATCTGCAACCTGAAATGTCTTGCTGGAAGAGCTGCGCCCTAAATGGCTGGATGATGTGCCCTAAATAAAAGAAATTACTTTAGACTTTAAATCAATTATGAATGCTATCTACAAATTGAAATACAACATGAGATATATATGTAATGAAATGAACAACTAAAAGATTATACAACCATAAATTAGATAGTGAAATATCTACACAATGGATTAGATAGTGAAAAGAATACTAGCTTTATACAAATATCTCTAAATGAATAAAGAATGCTTATAAAAATAGATGTGCTTTCGTATATGTAAACATCCACAATGAGAGAAAGTGACTTAAAACATGAAATTGCTTGGGAATTAGAATTGCGTGGAAAGTAAATTGCTTGAAAATGAGATTGCAAATGTTGTGAATGTAGTGTGTAGGTTGATTTTAATAAATTTTAGGTCTCTCTTTGATTAGGGTAATTAGATGTGAATGATACAAGCCTAGACTATGTGACTACCCCAAACCGTTATCCTCTTAACCAAAAGGAAGTGCTGGGTGCTCAATAAGCAAAGAAAACAAGGCCTTACCCTAGCTCCACAGGTCAAATCCAAAGAACTTGTGTAGTCAACAAGGGGGACACTGTTAATGTTTATGCCATTATTATAGTTCTTTTCATTTCAATAGATAAGAGCATAATAAGAACAAGACCACTGAAAAATACACATTCACAAGGGACACAACATTTATCCTGGGAAACCCTCTAGGGGGAAGAAAACCCAGCAAAAACTTCCTTATCATAAATAGCTTATACAATGTTCAAGAGATAACTCAAACCAATACAGAAAGGCCTCCCCAAGATATGCGCCACTCTTCTTCTCCTCTCTCTGGTAATTGCAACTTGCCTCATAAGAGAAATGAGCAAGTGAGTTGTGTGTTAGAAGTGAGGCGCTAGCCTCCTATATATACAAAACTGGCACGTGTGAAAGGTCACCACTGGTAGGGCCGACCTCTCACTCTAGGTGGGTAAACCCACCTTTAATTAATTCTGGGTCTT
>ML803538.1:191012-211403 GCA_009831015.1 Picea engelmannii
TCCTTATACAATTATCGACATGATTAATCCACAATGGGGATTAATCCAATAACAATAATAATAATAATGACATGATTAATCCGCAATGGGGATTTAATCCAATAATAATAAGAATGCTCTTCGCAGTTACATTATTTCAACAGACACATAGTGTCGTGAGATCATCCCTGACCTAGCACCCCAAGTATCTTCCTCAAGCCTCCTTTTTGGTGGCAAAAACAATAACGATTGGATGCCTAATTACTAAACTCACAACCTTTGCCCTTTCTTGTCACCCAGGATCCACAAAGTGGCAAGGGGAGAGAATACGGGACAATGATGGAGCACAAATATGATTACTTTAGAAATAATTGAAAAGTATACAAGCCTTCCGTTATTGCAAGGATAGCCTATGCCAATCTCTTTGCAAGGTGGGGCAAAAGTAAATAATTTGAAATGATTTAGAATTTGCTTAGAAAATTATTGAACAACCCCACAACAATGGCACAAGTGGAGGACTAGCCTACCGTTTTGGCCAAGGTGGGTATAATTAAAAGAATTAGACTTACTTGAAAGCAAAAACAACCTCAATAATGGCACAAGTGGAGGACTAGCCTACCGTTTTGGCCAATTTGAAAGAATTAGAATTAAAAGACTTGGACATAAATGAGCAACCCCACAACAATGACACAAGTGGAGGACTAGCCTACCATTTTGGCCAAGGTGGGTGTAAAAGGAAATGCAAGAAAATAAAACTAACTCTAGCCTTCACGATTTTGCAAGGGTGGCTTAGGCCAATCCCTTTGCAAGGTGTGGGCAATATTCTTTAACTTAATACAATATCATATTTTTTATATTAGTTTGAGAGAAGGCAAGTCAAGAGACTCTCGGGTTTCTTACAATGATTTAGAAGGAGAAGATGAAGGGGGATTTGATATCCCAACTTTAGAATGCCCTTTGGAGGCCTTGGGGGCTCAAAACAAGTAGCACTTCTTCCTTGTTGTTGAAAATCTGCATAAAAATCAGCAAGGTGTATTTTCTAGAAAATGCTACAAAACCAAGAATCTTGTTAGCCCAATGAAACACCAATTTAAATGTAAAATTCTGAATATGATAGTGAAACTTTTAGTGTCTATTCTAGATCATAACAATGCTTGTAAATGAGAAAAAAGAAGGAAAGAATATTAGATAAATGATGGAAACTTTCGATGGTTGAATGAGTGAGTTTCCACTCTAAAGATCACTCCTCCAACCCTCTAGTGATCTACAAACAAATATACCTTTGCTACACAAGAAAACAAGGAGGTGAGAGCATCCAAAAAGCTTGCAAAATACTTTCCAAACTTTAAAAGAAACTACTACAAAATCAATAGCAATACTACTACTAATCACACCAAAGCAAAATACTTTGCTTGAGTCTCCAAGTAAAACTAGTGAAAGCAAAAATGCAAGAAATGAAATGTAGTTTTATCACCTCACAAGAACATAATCAAAGGCACTAAGAAGACTTGGAAATAATGGAGCAAGAGTCAGTTGCAAGAGACAGTTACGTAGAAGAACTCTATTAGTCAAGAGTCAGCAGCATAGTTGAACTCTACTTCACTTACTGTAGATTCTAGTTTTCTATGGTTTGATGTAACCGACTAAGTAGAGTCGTTTCCTATATAATGATGTAATCAGTCCTCATTCAATAATATAGATTGTGAGCGTAGCCTCACCTGTGTTTGTTTCTCATAATTCTAAGTTGGTATCAGAGAAGGTTGTAGATTCAGCTCTGTGAGGCGAGATCCGATCTTGAATTGATTTGGAAAATCACTACCGCCCCCCTATACAGTGTTAGAGAGTGCCGACGCTCTCACACTTACGAAATTGAATTTTTCGGAGGTCTCGCGCTCCCTGTCTATCCATCTGAGAGCACTAGGGCGCTAGCGCTCCCCCTCTCATTCTCCAGGAGCGCTGAAAACAGTGACTAGCGCTACCCCTGCCATCTTACGGTAGCGCCAACGCTCCCATTTGCGATTTGGAGTAGCGTCGACCATCTTCATGTAGCGTGAGTTTTGCTGGGTGATAAGGAGAAGTCGCGTGGGTTCTTGAGGGAGGCTGCGTGAGTTTTTTTTTTTTTCCTGTGGGCGAGTGAAGGAGCTGCCTATCCACCATTGTTGCAGATCGAAGCTGGAGAAGGGTCACGATTACTCCTCCTTGACTGCCACGTAAATGGGCTTACTGGAATCGGATCCATTGTTGCATGAGCTTGGAGTGTGAGCTTTCTTTGGCAACAACTCCATTGTGAGGTCACGTGAGCTTGGGAGAAGTGTGAGGTTGGAGCGTGAGGACTGGCAGAAGGCCGATCCACCATTCTCAAAAGAGTGCCACGATTTGCATGATTATAGTTTGAGTTTTTTTGTTTTTTTTTGGAGCATTTGAATAAGAGTGAGGTATAAAGTTTTTTAAAAGTGGATATTTTGTATATTAAGCTTTATGTGAGGTGGAGTTATGATTTAAAGGTGAATGCATGTATGTGTATTAAAAAAAAAGGGGGGGGTTTCTTTTAAGGATATATTTTTTTTAATACATGAAGTGGTGTTAAGATTTCCTTTTAAAGGTTTTCTTACATTTAAAAAAAAAAAAAAGGTTTTCTTATATTTCTTTTAAGAAAGCTGAGAACAGAGGAAGAGTTGGATCGTGGATCCGAAGGCAGAGCGACGGACTGCTCAGCACAGGATAAAACTTGATGAAATTTTGATATTCTTGGTGAGTCACCGCCTTCAGGATTGAAGTGTGTTTGGTGATAGAAGGATCTATTGTTTGATTGAACGAGCAAACACTTGCAGAGATGGCGAATCCTTTGGCGGAGTCCTACCTCAACGAAGCCAACAAGTTAGATGGCTCGAATTTCATTAACCGGAAATTCAAGATGCAGATGCTCATGGAAGGCTATGGTGTCTGGACCATCGCGAAGGGAACTGAAGAGAAACCTAATGCGGTTGCAGGTGCGACAGCAACACAGATCCAAGATTGGGAGAAGTGCGAAAACAAGGCCAAGGTATTGTTGCGTATGTCTGTTAAAGATAACATAATTCCACATATTAGAGAAGCTAACACTTCTGTTGAAACCTGGACAACGCTTAAAGCATTGTATGAAACTAGCAACACAAATCACATTTTGTTCCTGAAAACTAAATTGCTAGGCATTAAGATGGATGGAAGTGAATCTGTTAGTTCATTTTTGGGTCGTATTAAAGAGGTGAAAGACAAGCTAGGAAATATAGGGGAAACAGTTTCCAGCACTGATCTTGTCACTATTACCTTAAATGGTATGCTAGAAGATTATCAGATGTTCATAAAAGGTCTCGCAGCAAGGGAGAAATCTCTTGCTTTTGAAGAACTGACAGGTATTTTGCTGCAAGAGGAAGAGAGGTGCGGGAATTTGAAGCCTCAGAATAAATATTTGGCACTGTGGTCAAATAAGAGATCCACGAGAGGGAGATCAGGAGAAAGAGGCAGAGGAGGTAGTTCATCGTAGAGACAACAATCTCCAAGGCTGAATCGAGGTATGCAATCTAACAGGACTGAGTCAAAGAGTTGTTTTTATTGTGGTCGACCTGGACATATTGTTAAAGACTGTCATAAGAAGAAGAGTGATGAGGCTAGGAATAAACCTAGAACACATTCAGGTCATTATGGAGAAAAATCTTCAAATAATGATCTCAGATTGTTTATTGCTAGTGATGATATTGATGAACCCCCGAATTTTGATTCACGGGATCTTAGGCTGTTTGTGTCTAACACTGCTTTATCTGCTGAAACAGATGATATTGATGCCTGGTTTGTGGATTTTGGAGCATCAATACATATGACTTGTAATAAGAACTGTATGCTAATTTTAAAGAAACACAGAATGGTGCCAACATATATCTTGGAGATGACCGCGCTCATCAGATCAAGGGATACAGAGACATTCCTGTGACATTACCGAATGGTACTATTCGTCACATTCAAAATGTTGTGTATGTACCAGGGATAAAGAAAAAATTGATCTATGTGTCCACCATCACAGATCATAACTTGAAGGTTTAATTCTTCAAGAATTATTGCATAGTGAAGGATCTGCTGGAGCAATTCAAAACTGTTGCAACGTGAGTCAGAGCAAGAGGTCTATACAAACTTGATGTTACCAGCAAAGCACATCACGCACTGACTTCTGCAACTATGCCAACAGAGATTCTTTGGTATCAAAGGTATGGCCACATCAATCATCCTGATTTATTGTTATTACAGAAAAAGAATATGGTTGAAGGACTTCCCATGTTAAGAATGAGAATGTTGCTTCTGATGGATGTGCATTAGGAAAGATGCAGAGAGATGAATTCCCCTCTAATCCTAATAGGAAAAAGAGAGATATGTTAGATCTTGTGCATACTGATGTTTGTGGGCCTATGCAGACTAGGTCTTTAGGAGGTGCATTTTACTTTCTGTTATTTATTGATGATTGCACGAGATACACATGGGTTTATTTCCTTAGAAAAAAAAGTGATGTTTTCGAGTACTTTAAGGAATTTAGAACCATGGTGGAAAAGTAGAAAGGAAAATCCATCAAATTCCTTCGTTCAGATCAAAGGGGAGAGTATAAATCAGGGGACATCATCAAATATTGCAAAGATCATGGAATAGTACAACAGTTTACAATACCTCACACTCCACTGCAGAACGGAGTCGCTGAAAGGAAAAACAGAACTCTGGTAGAGTATGCACGCAATATGATGAAAGGTAAGAATCTCTCAAATGCATTTTGAGCTGAAGCCATAAATACTGCAGTTTATTTAACGAATAGAAGTCCAACAAGGGTCTTGATAATGTTACTCCTTTCGAAGCCTTGTATGGTTCCAAACCTACAGTTCATAATTTGAAAGTATTTGGGTGTAAGGCTTTTGTTCATATTCCAAAGGAGAATAGGAAGAAATTGGATGCTAAAGCCATTAAATGTATTTTCATTGGGTACTGTTATGAATTTTAAGCATACAAACTGCTTGATCCTTCTACTCACAAAGTATTTGCAAGTAGAGATGTACTTTTCCATGAGCAGGAAGCAGGAAATCATGACAACAACAGTCATGAGGAATGACATAGACTTCTTGATGAAGGAGTTAAAGAAGAGCAACAACAACCACAACCGCAGTGACAGCAACAGCAGTAGCAAGAAGGACTCAATGATATGGACACTTCAAGCAGTCACAATTCACCTAGAGGCGAAGACAGATCTTCACAAAGCGGGGAGGAAGATAATCAATTAAGAAGATCTTCACGATAGGTTCGGCTCCCTGAGAGGTATAGAGACTATGCCCTAATGAGTAGCATTTCAAATGTCATAGAACCCATGAGTTTTGATGAAGCAAATGAACATGATGAATGACGAAATGCAATGGAGGAAGAATATGAATCTATAATGAAAAATAATACTTGGGAATTGACTGAATTGCCTAATCATAAGAAGGCCATTGGATGCAAATGGATATACAAACCCAAGTTTAAATCATATGGTAGTATAGATAAATATAAGGCTAGACTGGTGGCAAAGGGGTATTCACAAACAAAATTGATTATGCTGAAACATTTGCACCAATAGCTAAATTGAATACTATCAGATTGTTAATTGCTTTAGCTACAAAGTATCATTGGAAGCTACACCAATTAGATTTTAAATCTGCATTTTTGAATGGTGAGTTAAAAGAGGAGGTTTACCTAACTCAACCTGAAGGGTTTGTGGAATAAGGGCAAGAACACTTAGTGTGTAAGTTAAAGAAAGCATTGTATGGACTAAAACATGCAGCTAGGTCATGGTATGAGAAGATAGACTCTTTCTTTCTTCAACAGGGTTTTATGAGGAGCAAGAGTGATCCAAATCTGTATACCAAATTTGATGAACAAGGTTATATAGTACTGATTTCCCTATATGTTGATGATTTGATAATTACAGGAAATGTAGAGAAATTAATTGATGAAATCAAGGTGCAGTTGTCAAAAGTTTTTGAAATGAAAGATCTTGGTGAGTTACATTACTGCCTAGGTCTTGAAGTTTGGAGAAATGCAGGCCAAACTTTTGTTTGTCAGAGTAAGTATGTCAGAGAAGTACTTAAGAGATTTAAAATGGATCAGTGTAAGTCTTCTATTGTTCCCATGCAACAAAATGTGAAACTTTCTTGTGTAGATGGTTCGAAGGAGGTGAATGGCACTATGTATAGACAGATGGTGGGTAGTTTGAATTATCTCACCACAACCAGACCTAATATTGCATATTCTGTGAGTGTGTTAAGTCAGTTCATGGAGAAACCTCTAGAAAGCCATTGGAATGCAACAAAGGCGGTACTCAGGTATCTAAAAGGAACACTTGATTATGGTATTAAATATATTGATGCATCTGATGTTGAGTTGACAGGTTATTCAGATTTGGATTGGGCTGGCAATCCGGATGATCGAAGATCAACCACTGTATATGCGTTTGGCATTGGATCCGGGGTTGTTTCATGGAGCAGTAAAAAGCAACCTACTGTATCTTTGTTTTCTACTGAAGCAGAATACAAAGCCTTATGTGCAGCAACTTGTGAAGCTGTTTGGTTTAGAAGACTTCTTCAAGATGTTGGAGAAGAACAAAAGGAACCTACGATGATCAAATGTGATAATCAAAGTTCAATCAAGTTGGCGAAAATCCGATTTTTCATGTAAGAACAAAGCATGTTGATGCTCAGTTTTATTTTGTTAGAGAAAAGTTGTAGTCCAATGAAATAGCTCTTATGTATTGTAATACTTGTGAAAATGCTGCTGACATTTTCACTAAGCCTCTTGGAAAGATTAAGTTTGAGCTGTTTAGGGAGATGTTAGGTGTAGGAGTCAATTCATTCTCCATTAAGGGGGAGACTTGGAAATAATGGAGCAAGAGTCAGTTGCAAGAGACAGTTACGCAGAAGAACTCTATTAGTCAAGAGTCAGTAGCATAGTTGAACTCTACTTCAGTTACTGTAGATTCGAGTTTTCTGTGGTTTGATGTAACCGACTAAGTAGAGTCGTTTCCTATATAATGATGTAATCGATACTCATTCAATAATATAGATTATGAGCGTAGCCTCACCTGTGTTTGTTTCTCATAATTCTAAGTAGAAGACTCCCAATGCACACCATAGATTCTCCAAAGCTTCCTTTATTATCCACAAAATATTGCTACAAATTCTTGTACAAGATTTACAATGAGAGAGCATGAGAGAGAGGGAGAGGAAAGGAGAAATTTTGGCATAATAGGCTTGCTATGAGAATAGATGATGAAATGAGGAGGAGTGGGTATCTTTTATAGATGAGGAAGGGGAGAGACCCCACTTGGATGAGCTCCAAGTGTTATCCATCTAAGGGGGAAGGGTCTCTTCAAGGGGGGCTCACTTTTAGGGCAAGAGAGGTGTGTGAGGGTTGAGGGGTGAGTGTATTTGGGGTCAATGGGGGTAAACCCAAAGTCTTGAGGGCTCATGCTTTATTTTTTTATTTTTTATGAGTTTGTGAGCAAGGGGGGTGCCCCTTTTCTTAAAAAAATGGTCACTTTGGGTTGTTGGCTTAACAGGGAAGGGTTTTCTAGGTTGAAAATCATTTTCCCAACTTAGGAAATACATTTGGGATACTTTTCCCACTCTCTCTCATGACTTTGGTGACTTTTACAAAATTTGATTATTTTAATTAAGCCAATTACATGCTGATTTTTGACCGACTTGGACTCCTTATGGACAATGGCCTAACAAAACTTGTCCAAATGAGCTGAGACTTGGTCCAAGGGTGTAGGGGTTCTTGAACCATTTGATTTGAGTACTCATATCCCTATACAAAATCCCCAATGACCACTTTTTTACAATTTACATAAAAAATAATTAAAAATCCCCAGTTTGCAGGAATTTTAATTATTTAAAAAATTCTATCAAAACTTAAGGGAATTCTGCAAGACTCTAGGAAATGTCTAGCATGGTCATTTACAACACTCCTAGACCTTAGTTACCCCTTGGGCTCGATCATTAGAATGCCTTTCACCACTTTGGAGAATTATTGTGAGTGAAAAACTCAAGGATAATTAAAATTGCAGTTAAGCAAGGTTAATTACCCAAGGAAAAAAAACGCTCGATGAAAGGAATTCCGCAATGATAAAGTCCTAGGTAACTAGAGAAAAATTGACTCATGCTAGCATATTACAATATTTATTATTATCCCACGCAGGGGAGCGAAAATTCTGGTTACATAGAAAAGCGTGTCAGGGGCAAAATTTCCCCCGTTGAGAAAAACTATGTCAAAATGGTTGTACCAATGGGTACATATCTTCATGGAACATGGAGTTGACCCCTAGTTGAAATAGGTGGTCAACAGGTGCCTCTAGATGTTCTTTTTGGAATAGTTATTCGCTGGTGGGGGATAACAAGTGCATAAGCAAGTCTTGATCATGAATCATGGCAAGTCTTGATCATGAATCATGGCTTTTACTGCCTCCATTATCGTACGGTTCTTTCTTTCTACTACACGATTCTGCTGAGGATTGTAGGGAGTAGAGAGCTCCCTCTTAATCCCAACTTCTCTACTGAGGATGTTTTGAAGTCATCTGAGGTGAACTCTCCTGCATTATTTGATCTCAAAATCTTTATCTTCCTTTTAGAAATATTTTCTACAAGAGCTTTGAATTCTTTGAATTTGCTAAATACTTCACCTTTTGATTTCAAGAAATAAATCCAAGTCCTACGTGAGAGATCATCAATAAATGAAACATAATATACATACTCGCTAAGTGAAGTGGCTGACATTGGTCCACACACGTCTGAATGCACGATGTCCAAAACTCCTTTGGCTTTGTTGTCATTGCTTGGAAACAAATTCTTGACGTTCTTTCCTTGTGCGCATCCCTTGCATGTTCCTTCATGATCCACCTGAATCTCTGGCAAACCTGTTACCATCTTGCTTACGATTGGTAATGCTTTGTAGTGTAAGTGAGCGAACCTTCTATGCCATAGCTCACTTAGATTTACTGTGTTGTGTACTAATGCTGAATCTGAATGTCCCTTAAACTTGTATAAACCTCCTTCTTGGACACCAATCACAATAGCATCATCAAGAGTTTTTCCTCTTGGCCACATGAGAACTTCACCATCAATAAAAGCGACTCTTAATCCTTTCTCTTCCAACGCTGAGATGGAAAGGACATTTTTCTTCAAATCGAGTTTATAAGGTGAATCTTTCTGAACTTGATTTGAGAGAGAATCCTTGTAACTGGTCATGTACTTAGAAGCACCACTATCAATAAGCCATGTCTCACTTCCATGAGTGACTATTCCTGTAAGAACTGATATCAATACATGTTCTTCACTTGAATCATAATCTTTTGTTCTTTTCTGAGCAGGTTCATCATCTTCTACGACATGAGCATGATGTCTCTTATTTTGTCCTTTTCTGGCCTGCTCTTTCTTGAGAGGACAATTTCTTGCAATGTGTCTCGTGTTCTGGCAGCTGTAGCATTTGTAGCTTGAGTAATCCTTTGGGACTTTCGTGAACTTTGAAACTTCTTGGGGGGGTGATCCTCTTTCCTACTCTTTCCTTTTCTTGCTTGTACTGCTAGAGCTTGATCAACATTGCTCAACTTCTCTTCTCTTGCGACCAATCTAGCTTCTTCCTGAGTGCAATCTTCCCACAACCTACTGAACTTCATTAGCTTTCTTTTAGAACAAATTCCTTGAATAAATGATTCCCAAGATTTTGGGAGACCGTTCAATGTAGTAATTATTAGTTCCGCTTCTTCAACTATGTCTCCAATAGCTTCAAGCCGTTCTTTGATTTGAGACACCCTTGTGAAGTAAGATTGAATGGTTTCTGAATTCTGCATTTTCACATTCTTGAGTTGTGTCCTCAATGTCATCTTCCTGTTAAACCAACTCTGAAACCATGTTCCGGTCCTCAAGGAAACCAACTCTGAAACCATGTTAAAATTTTGATATGCTCGTATAAACAATGTCACATCATTGTCACCCAACCATAGGCATTCACTATGCCACTCATGAGCACAATAACCTTTTCTTAGAAAGAATGATTCTAACAAGTCAACACTAGAACCAACAGATAAACCCTAACCAGAAACACCATTGCTGCAACAAAAACACAATACCAATAGAGCGTACCTTTAGCAAGAGAAGCGCACAAGGAGATACCAGAAAGACTTGCACCCTAGCTGCCACTGCTGCTCCTTGGACTTGCGCCCTAGCTGCCACTGCTACTCCTTGGACTTGCGCCCTAGGTTTTGCCACAATTGCTCCTCAGACTTGTGCCCTATTTTCTGAGTGAGTGAATGTGTTTAAATGAGCTAGTTGTCTCCTTATTTATACCAGTCTGTCCAAGTGACTTTTCCAAGTGGGGCCGACTTCTCATTCTGGAGCCTTCAAATACTTTATTATTATTCCCCTTGGGCCGACTTCTCTTTTAGGGTTTTCACACATCTGTTTAATGGTTCTCTTACTCCCGGAGGAATCTATTCTAAGTACAAAGGTTACAAAGGTTACACTTGGAGGTTACACCTTCAGGTTCACAACATAACACATTCCCTCCTTTACCCATGCCTGCAAACTCAAAACTCTATTTTGCAAATCAGGTAATTTATTAATCAGAAGAGAAAATATGAAGAGGATAATATTTCCATAAAGGGGAACAACAACATATTGTGTTTTTGGTGTTAGAACAAACATATGTAAAGTCACCTCGAGAGTGTGCGATGATTACAACGATTTGGCGGTACTACTAATGAACCTTGGACATGACAAGTTTAAAATTCATGATGACTTGATAGGACGTATGACTGTACAATCCTATAACCAACCTTTAAACAAATCATTAACCAAGATTTACAAGGTTATTTATCATACCCATAAGTGATATGACATAAATTTTTAAATTTCCCTCCAAAGACTTTTGGTAGCGACTCTTTTATCAAAATTAATAAATTTTCTACCAAATCTTAAAACTCTGGGCAAGATAATGCACATATAAACCTAACACTCTGCTTTTAAGAAACCATAATTTTTCTAGGAGAGCCCAATCTTCTGATAGAATTTTGACATATGAGAGACAATTTTAATGACTTGTCAAAGATTTATAGTAGCGACAACAGACTATACCAAACCAAAGACAAACTGACTCAAAGATTAAAATTTTGGAAAAGACAAGAAAATTTATCTTTTCAATTTAGGTGCTAACATGAACATACCATAGATTTGAAAATTCTGGTCACAAACATATACAAAAAGAAACAATGTCATTCACCAGGTCTATCACTTAAGTGAAGCATTTAAATTACTATTGGTTTGTTAATCGAGTTCACCATGTAATATAACTAACGACCATCAAAGTTTGACGCCCATTTGTCGGCAATACCCTCACCCAAAAAATGACCAGTAATCGAATGAGATGATATGCAAAATAGAGGAGTTTGTCTAACCAAGTTTGGGAAAGAGTAAACCAAGATTACTCTGCCAAGTAAAGAGAAAAAGAAATGCGGGTCTAATGACAGTCCAAACAAAAACTTAGACTTCGTAATTTTTGTAGTTGGTAGGTAACCAATCCGAACCCTGGTTATAATATCCCTTTTTGCGATCGACCTCCATAAATTAATAAGTAACAAGCAATGATACCCTAGAATTGGTTACGTAGTTGATCGATGTGGCAAGGAGATAGTCTACACTGTTGTAACTGCGATTGAATAGTGAATCGGGCCCTTGCAATGTTTTTACCAGTAATAAAAAGGAAATACTGGTATGCTACGAAAAAGCTCGGATATGGCAACACGTGACAGTTGGTTCTATCTCAGAGATCAGTCCTCCTTTATCAATGCATGAAACCTTTAATAGACTCGAAAAAGGCCTTGAAGTGGATTTGGGGACCCCTTGTGAATTATTCAAACTAATCAAATTTTGAAATAGAATACTAACCCATGAATCTACCCACATGATTTTGAGAAATAGCGATAGATTAATAGATTCGGAAGACAGTTCGAAACTGCGACGCTAGGGAATGAGATCGAATCGTTGAGAGAATAATAGGACCATGTGGCAATCGATCTGATATGTAAACACAATAATAGGTAGCCCTAGGGTCTAAAATTAAATAATAAGCAACAAGCAATTCAAACCCTTTAGCATCCACTGGCATACATGAAAAAAATGTTAAATTCGACTAGCAAAATCTTAACTTTGAGGAGCTTTATCATGCTAGGGTTAGATTTTATAAAAATAAACCACACAAACTGGATCTAAATCCCTGTTGGTGCCAACCCTGCAAAATATTCATTGAAGGATGGGTTAGCATATGAAAATCTGAATGAAAGATGAATCGTTGAAGTTAAAAAATAAAAAAATAAAATTGATGGGAAATTTTTTAAGGGGGTTTTGATTGTTAAAATTTTAGGGAAAAGGGGCTTTCCATTGGGCCAGGGCCATGGAGTTAAGATGAACTAGGGTTATTAATCAACTTCTGTACTAGTGTTTCCCTCACCATTGGTTGGGGGAAAAGCACTATCTTGAGAGACTGAAACTTATACTAAGAGGGTTGAATAAACAAAGTAAACAACTGGATCCAAAATTGGTATTTAACAAATTAAATCTAATAAAGGAAAACTTCCAGAGTCTTCCCTTTAAATAAATCTACTTCACAAAATCAATTGAGTGGAGAGTTAGATTTTACCTCCTAGCTCTCTAACACAATCCCAATCTGCATCATCTTCTACTTAAGCATCAAGCATCGAGGTCTTTCCATTTAACAAATAAGAAAGACCCTAGAACAAAAATGAACAACTTTAGGCAAGAAACTAGTCCTTTTTATTCTCCTCCAATCCCTTTACAAATGGGAGTCCTTCCTCTTTTATAGTTGAAGAGGAGGACCAAAACCATTTACAAAAAGCATGTGTAAAAATAATACCATGGGTAAAAACCATTTGCTCCAACAAACTGTTGATGTTTTGGTAGCTGCAGGAGGTATTAACCTTCATGTGTAACCTTTTACTTAGAATAGAATATTCCGGAAGCAAGAGAACCGCTAAACAGATGTTAGCAAAACCTAGAAGAGAAGTCGACCTCAAGAGAATTAATAATAAAGTAATAGATGCATCCAAAAAGAGAAGTCGACCCCAGTCAACTAGATAGGACAATATAAATAGGCAGGTGCCTAGCTCATTGGGACACACTCACTTAGCAAGTGCGCAAGTCTAAGGAGGAACTGCAGTGGCAGTTAGGGCGCAAGTTTGGAGAGCAGCAGTTGCAGTTGGAGAGGGCGCTAGTCTGGAGGAATAGTGCAATAGTCTTTTGGTATCTCTCTTGTGCTTCTCTTGGTATAAGGTACGCTACACTTGTATGGTTATTGTGCTGCTGTTGTAGTAGTATTGTGGCTAGGGTTTATTTGTTGGTTCTGGAGTAGGCTTGTCGGAATTATTCTAAGTAATGGTTAAAGTGCTTGGGGGTGGCATTTGTGCCTATGGTTGGGTGACAATAGTGTGATATTGTCTATGGTTAAACGAGCACACCAAAATTATAACATGGTATCAGAGCTGGTTTCCTTCATAACAGTCTAACCACTGGAAGGAAGATTCAGTTTCCCCCCTGGTCAAGCTCGTTGAGCACTTTCTGAACCCACCAAGGAGGTTGCCTACGTACGACGCATTTGAAGTTGAAAAATTAGGGTTTCCTCATAAAACCCTAAGTCAAGGCATCAAGAAGTTAAAGGTTGAATTAAAGGAAGAATGACCCCCAGTACCAAGATTGATGAGAAGCTTGAGGGCGCTGACAACTTTCGAGCATGGAAGGATAGAGTGAAGCTCATTCTAGAAGAGAATGACCTAGAAGGATTTATCGAAGAAGTTGCAGAACCAGAGGGAGATGAAGCTAAGGCAAAGTACAAGAAGAACATGGTTAGAGCAAAGAGAATGATTGTTGATTCTATTAAGGATAACTTAATCCCTCATGTATCATCACCGACTACTCCCAAGTAGATGTTTGATGCACTATCCAGATTATTTGAAGGAAAGAACATCAACCGGAAGATGACCTTGAGAACACAACCGAAGAATGTAAAGATGCAGAACTCAGAATCGATCCAATCCTACTTCACAAGAGTATCCCAGATTAAGGAACAACTTGAGGCTATTGGAGATTCAATAGAAGAAGCAAAACTAGTGATGACTACATTAAATGGTCTCCCAAGGTCATGGGAATCATTTATTCAAGGAATTTGTTCAAGGAAGAAATTAACAAAGTTCAACAGGCTATGGGAGGATTGCACTCAAGAAGAAGCCAGAGTGGCTGCAAGAGAAGAAAAGCTAGCCGATGATGATCAAGCACTTGCAACTCGTGCGAAAAAAGACAAATGCAAGAAAGAGGTTCATCACCGCACGAAGTTACATAAGGGAAAGAAGTCTCAGAGAGATTATTCAAGCTTCAAATGTTACATTTGCCACAAGATGGGACACATTGCAAGAAATTGTCCTAATGCAAAAGATCATGTCAGAAAGGGAAAGAATAAAAGACATCATGCTCATGCCGCAGAAGACGATAAACCAGGTCAAAAGAGAACAAGAGAAGAAGATGATGAACAATATGTTTTGATATCAACCCTTACCAGAATAGTCACTCATGGGAGTGACACTTGGCTTATTGACAATGGTGCTTCTAAGAACATGATCGGTTTCAAGGATTCTCTCTCGGATCTAGTTAAGAAAGATTCACCTGATAAGGTGAAGCTAGGAGATGACTATCGGTCTTTGTTCAAGGGCGTAGGAGAAGCATCTTAAAAATTGGACTCAAGAAA
The DNA here is from genome assembly GCA_009831015.1 of Picea engelmannii. Taxonomy (NCBI): domain Eukaryota; kingdom Viridiplantae; phylum Streptophyta; class Pinopsida; order Pinales; family Pinaceae; genus Picea; species Picea engelmannii. Next base: position 205,839 of record ML803538.1, read on the forward strand.
ACCCTTGAAGATGACAAATATTTTATATGTTCCTGGATTAAAGGAAAATATCGTTTCTATCTCATCATTGGAAGAAAAAGGATTTAGAGTTTCCTTTGTAGATGGAGAAGTTCTCATGTGGCCAAGAGGAAAGACCATCAATGAAGCAATAGTGATTGGTGTCCAAGAAGGACTATACAAGTTAAAAGGTAACTCAGTTTCAGCTTTGGTGCACAACACTATTAACCCTAGTGAGCTATGGCACAAAAGACTTGCTCACATTCACTACAAAGCATTACCAATCGTAAGCAAAATGGTGACAGGTCTACCAGAAATTCAAGACAGTCATGAAGGCATATACAAGGGATGTGCTCAAGGCAAGAATGTGAAGAACCCCTTCCCAAGAAGTGACAACAAAGCGAAAGGAGTCTTGGCCTTGTTCACTTAGATGTGTGTGGACCAATGTCAGCCTCCTCTCTAAGTGGGTATGTATGCTATGTCTCTTTATTGATGATTATTCACGTAAGACTTGGATTTATTTTTTGAAAGGAAAAAATGAAGTATTCAACAAATTCAAAGAATTCAAAGCACTTGTGGAAAATCTATCCGAAAAGAAGATTAAGATCTTGAGGTCAGATAATGGAGGAGAGTTCACTTCATATGACTTCAAGACATTCTGCAGAGAAGTCGAGATTAAGAGGGAGCTCACTACTCCCTACAATCCTCAGTAGAATGGTGTGGAAAAAAGAAAGAACTGTACAATAATGGAAGTAGTAAAAGCCATGATCCATGCTGTGGGCAGAAGCAGCTAGGACCGTTCTATATGTGAATAACAAAAGTCCTCATAATGCACTTGGAAACAAGACACTTGAGGAAATGTTTTAAGGTGAAAAGCCAGAGGTCATCCACTTGAGGATTTTTGGCTGTCCAGTATATGTACATGTTCCCAAGGAAAAGAGATCAAAGTTAGACCGTTTAGGAAAGAAGGGAATATTCGTGGGATACAATGAGTCATCGAAGGCATACAAAGTTTACATTGTTGGTCACCGAAGGATTGAAACTAGCAGATATGTAACCTTCAATGAAAATAGAACTTTCAGTAGATTGAGGTAGAATTATTCAGATGAGGTCCATGATGAAGATCTTGTAGTTCCTAGGATTGCAGATGCAGAGGGAGATAAGAACGTTGTACCAGAAGAATGTGATCCAGAAGATCATGCCATGACGAAACCACAGAGACCTGAATATCCACCCCAAGAAAAGACTAAGAAAACAAGACCAGCGTGGGCATGTGAGATCATTCAGGATGCAAAGAAGTATGGTGCTCTAGATGGAACTTTCAAAAAAAGCAAGAAGCCAAAACCATATTCCAGTTACATGGCATTGCTTAGTGCAATTATTGATGCAAAGCCTACCTGTTATGAAGAGGTAGCAGATAAGAAAGAATGGAAGGATGCCATGATTGTGGAGTACCAATCTATCATCAAGAATGATGTGTGGGATGTGGTTCCAAGACCAAAAGATAAGTCAGTGGTAAGCTCAAAGTGGATTTACAAAATAAAACATTCAGCAGATGGAAGCATTGAGAAATATAAGGCAAGATTTGTGGCACGTGGATTCTCCCAGAAAGAAGAAATAGACTATGAGGAGACATTTGCTCATGTGGCAAGATACACTTTGATCAAGACCATTCTCGCGATAATTGTAGTAATGAAATGGAAGATAGATCAGATGGATTTGAAAACAACTTTTCTGAATGTTGTGATTGAAGAGGAAGTGTATGTGGAGCAGCCACAAGGATTTGAGACACATGACAGGCAGTCTCATGTGTGCAGGTTGAAGAAACCCTTATATGGATTAAAGCAAGCACCCAAGGCATGGTATGGCAGGATTGACAGTTTCCTGATGAGCTTGGGATTTACCAAGAGTAAAGCAGACTTCAACCTTTACTATAAGGTTGAGGATTGTAGACAAGTGATACTACTGTTGTATGTGGATGATCTGTTTCTAACAGGGGACGAGAAGCTCATTGCAGAGTGTAAGAGGAAACTTACTGCATAATTCGAGATGAAAGACCTGGGTATGATGCATTACTTTTTGGGTCTAGAGGTACGGAAGAAACCGAACGAGATTTTCCTTAGCCAAGGAAAATATGTTGTAGAGATTCTAAAGAGATTCGGTATGTTGGAGTGCAAAGTCATGCCTACACGGTGACGAATTTAAAGTTGCTAAATGATACAACTTCAAAGACAGTAGATGCCACCATGTACAAACAAATAATAGGTTTGTTCATGTACTTAACGAACACGAGACCAAATATATGTTTTGTGGCGAACACCTTGAGTCAGTATATGGTTGAATAGAGACGTGTTCACCTAGTTGCAACAAAACATGTGATGAGGTATCTAAGGGGTACAGTTGATTATGGTCTGAGATATGTTTCGGATCGTGAGATAAGCCTGCAAGGCTATGCTGATGTAGATTGGGCTGGTAGTGTCGTGGATCGAAAGAGATCATCCAGATGTTGCTTCAGTTTGGGATCCGCTATGATCTCATGGTTTAGCAGGAAGCAGACCTGTGTGGCACTCAGTATAGTCGAGGCAGAGTACATAGCAGCGTGTTCAACATGTAGCGAAGCAGTGTGGCTTCAAAAGTTACTTGCAGGGCCGTTTTATCTCGAGTTAGAGGAGACTTACATCTTTTGTGACATCTAGAGTTGCATAAAGCTGACATAGAACCCTGTGTTTCATGACAAGTCTAAGTACATCGATATAAAGTACCATTATATCAGAGACATGGTGCAAAGAGGAGCAATTAGACTCTAGTATGTGGCTACTGATGATCAGGTAGCTGATGTGTTGACCAAGCCTCTGTCAAGGGTGAAGTTTGAGTACTTCAAGGACAAGCTTGGAGTGGTTCAAAAGGACTTCCCTAGGTAGCAAGAAGTGTTGTGTTCCCTAGGTAGCGGGAAATGTTCCCCAGGGAGCGGGAAGTGTTGTGTTCCCCAAGTAGCGGGAAGTGTTGTGGAAGTGTGATGGATTACAGAGGCTACTCCAGTGAAATAGTCTGGTACGTTGAGTTACTGCTGCTCCAGTGAAATAGTCTGGTACGCAGAGGGCTACTCTAGTGAAATAGTCTGGTACGTCCAATTATTGCTACTCCAGTGAAATTGTCTAGTACGCATAGGGATACTTTAGTGAAATAGTCTGGTACGCCGAGTTACTGTTACTCCAGTGAAATAGTCTGGTTGGTATGTATTGGGCTACTCCAGTGAAATAGTTTGGTACGTCGAGTTACTGCTACTCTAGTGAAATAGTCTGCTACGCAGAGGGCTACTCCAGTGAAATAGTCTGGTACGCCGAGTGATTGCTACTCCAGTTAAATACTTTGGTACGCAGAGGGCTACTCCAGTGAAATTTTTTGGTACACCGAGAGACTGCTACTCCAGTGAAATAGTCTGGTACGCAAAGATATGGTTACACCAGTGAAATAGCCTGGTACGTCGAGATATTGCCACTCTAGTTAAATAGTCTGGTACGCATGTTACACTGTTGTGTAAACTAGTTGGAGTACCGACTAGTAGTGTCGGAAGGTTACCAACTAGAGGACCAATGTGTGTGGTTGAAGGTGATTCCTAGTTAGACTGCCGATCAGTAGCATCAGAGGTTACTAGCTGGAAGACCAACCAATAGTGTTGGAGGTGTTTCTAGCCTGGAGTGCCAACCAGTAGTGTTGGAGGTGATTACCAGCTAGATGGCTAATGTGTGGCTATGATGGTGATGCTCGTGATATGATCTGTGACATCTAGCTTTTATGGACTTGGAACTACTCGTTAAGGAACTGCGCTTGGATCTGCTTCTCTTGTATTTACTACTGAATTGACTGAATCTACTGCATATGGGGGGTCACCTGTGTCTAATGGGTCTAGAAGCTCTGGATCAATGGTTGTTTACTTTGCTCTTGCTACCCTTGGTTATGTAGTCTCTGCCTTAGCTTCTTCTGGTCAGTAAACTGGGTAACCTTTCTAAGCTTCTAGTGCTGCTTCATCTGGGCCTGGAACTGCTCTTGCTGCTAGGTATCAGTATCGATATGGAAATTAAGAGAGGGCTGGGTCTGTGATCATGAGATAGCCCGTGTGGCTATAGTGATGCTACCTATAGACTGGTTTGCAAGAATATGTGGGTCTTTCTCATGCCATGAGAGTTGGATGGATGTGTTTGGGACCATTACATGAAGAACATCTTAGTTAATACCTGCCTAACTAAGAGGGAGTGTTGATATTTTGGTAGCTGCAGGAGGTATTAACTTCTATGTGTAACCATTTACTTAGAATACAATATTACGGAAGCAAGAGAACCGCTAAACAAATGTTAGAAAACCCTAGAAGAGAAGTCGACCTCAAGAGAATTAATAATAAATTGATATATGCATCCAAAAGGAGAAGTCGGCCCTAGTCAACTGGACATGACAATATAAATAGGCAGGCGCCTAGCTTATTTGGACACACTCACTTAGCAAGTGCACAAGTCTAAGGAGGAACTGCAGTGGCAACTAGGGCGCAAGTTTGGAGAGAAACAACTGTAGTGGGAGAGGGCGCTAGTATGGAGGAATAGTGCAACAATATTTTGGTATCTCTCTTGTGCTTCTCTTGGTATAAGGTACACTACACTTTTATGGTTATTATGATGTTGGTGTGGCAATATTATGGCTAGGGTTTATCTGTTGGTTTTGGAGTAGGCTTGCCGGAATTATTCTAAGTAAAGGTTAAAGTGCTCGGGGGTGGCATTTAAGCCTATGGTTGGGTGACAATAATGTGATATTGTCTATGGTTAAATGAACACACCAAAATTTTAACACAAACTCGAGCAAGATAATATTTTTTAAATGTGCTCTTACAATAAAATAATGATTTTCTTCCTTCGACAAGGTCAAATCACAATAAAATAATGATTTTCATGGCGCACCCCCTTTAGGAGAGGGTCAAAGTGGTCAAATAAGCTCAACGTTTTGCTCCATTAATGAAATAAATCACATGTCAAGATGCAATTCTCCTTTTCACTTAAGTTGTGATATTAAACATGTGCTCAAATAGAAAAGGGGTGCTCCATGTGTCCAATGTGTCCAATAGCACTCCAATGTGTAATATCCACCTAGGATAATGGGTCTAGCCTCTTAGAAATTCACTAAAGGTGACAATTTCCTAGTAAACACAACATTTTAAATTAATTTTGACACTTGCCTAAGTCTTACCTAGGGAAACATTATTAATTGTTTTAAATGAACCCATTTCTAATGAAAACCCATATTTCCTAATTTTTTAGGTGGAGGATAGGCAATTAATGAAATTAGTGATGAAAGGGGAAAGGGGGATGATCATGTGATGACTCTTAAAGTCCTAGACATGCATAGGTCACTTTTTTATGCTTCTAGCTTTATTTTAGCTAGGCGTTTTTTATAGTAGCCTCTAAAGGGAGCTTTACTACTTTGGTTTGCACACACTTCCCCTTTCTTTTCTTTTCATTAATCATTATTTTTTTCTAATTCCTTTTTTGCTGTAGATAAGCATTTTTTTCACTTAGGACTTTG
>ML803538.1:211413-223765 GCA_009831015.1 Picea engelmannii
GGGGGGGGGGGACTATAGTGAAGTAATTGTACTTTATTTGCTTTGCTCTTCACCTCTTAGCCTTTGTGGCTTTATTTGATTTAGGCTTTTTTGGTTTAGGTCTTTTTTTGATTTCAACCTTTCCTTTTGACCTTTCAGTTGTCATACACGACGTGATGCAATTATTTTTTATTGAGGATGGAAATGAGTGATACTTAGGGAGATGGAAAATGCTTAGTATGGTTAGGATATGGATTGCACTATCCAGTCTAAATACCTAGTTGTATGAGTCATCTTAGAAAAGGGCACACTTTAAACCAGAAATATGTTCCCCACGGTAATACAACGCAAGTGAGAAAACTTTGTATGTTATGACATCCTAGTCAATCATCGTAAGGTAACCACAATTTCATGACATTCTAGGAGGTTATATCATCATGTGTAAGCAAATAGTACACATGGAATATCTATGGAGTGACTTGGACCATAAGGTATATCTAAGCATATGAAATAAGCACATCACGGTTCATCAATCTAGCACCAGGTCTCAATTGGAGAATAGAAAGCACTAAGTCTGGAACTGATCAGAGACACATGATAGCTCATGCAGACAGGTACATGATACTGTTGTAAGGGTATCCAAAGGTTGTTACTCTTGAGAGGGTAACAAGCCCCAAAACAATGACTCCTTCATCAAGTGGTTGACCAAGTAATAACACCTCAAAAGGTGCTCAAAAGTGGTTTCCCTCTTCTTGGCTTTCTAGGCGTCTAGGTGAACTACCATGTCGACTCCAAGTGGCACTAAACGAGTGGTCCCACGATCGATGAGTTGGCTGGTATATAATCTTGATGGGATGGAAATACCACTGTTGCAACCCTAAGGGAGTGGTTTCCTTTTCCACGTTTTACCATCGACACCTCTTATCATTTGACACGTAGCCGCCTGAAACCATTGTAATGACATGAGACCGCGTTAACTTCCGTATGCTTTTCCGATGCGACGTGCACTATCTATTGTTGACCAAGATCTATTGCAACCATTAGATGATCGGGCCCGTGCTCTTGCCTAGGCTCGCTTTTCATGCCTTGGTTATATGACTTGGTTCCGTTTGAGCGGAGGCTTTAACTTATTTTGAGTGATATAAGCGCCTTTCGAGCTCCTCATACCGAGCATTGAGAATGAGTCTCGTGTGATGTCCCGTTCCCAAGAGTAGGCTAGCAAGGAGTGACTTAATAGTCTATATGTTCCCATAGACTATAGTCAGGCACAAACAGGGAACAAGATGGAGAAATAAGGAGGAATTGATGGCTAAATGATGAATTAAGCCAAAATACTTAGGAAAAGTCACTTAAGCCTAAGTCAACGAAGAATTAGAATGAAAAGGTGCTCAAGGGAGACTTAATTAATTAATTAATCACCATAGGAGGAAAAACGCCTAGCTTAAGTGATATCAATGGTGAATTAGATTGGGAAAGGTATAAAGGGAGGAATTTGACCTAATTCCTCATTATGCATTGTTATGATTTGATGTTGAGAGTTCCCAAAGGAGGAAGAGAGCCGACCTTACTGTTTTGTGGATTTCTGGAGGAAACCACCACCATTGATCGATTTCGGTGTTGAGAGACACACCCTAGCCCATCGGAGATACCATCCAGGTATTTCACCGTACTTTTCAGGAGTATCCATTGCAGAGTGCGCAACTTAGCCAGTGAGGGCGCAAGTCAGTTTGAGGGTTTGGAGAGTTGCACGAAATCCGAGTCCAGATTGCAGTTTCCTTTCAACCCATTTGAGATCCAGCCAGGGCGCTTCTATTGGGCCATCTATCGTCGAATTCTGACGATAGAATCTTGCATATCGCCTCATGCACCCATTTAGGGCGCATCTCTTTCGGACAAACATTTGGGGTTGCCTGCAGAGTATCAGAGTAGATCCGAGCAATTCCTTCCGACCCAGTTCCGCATTTGGTGAGACAATCGTTTTGAGCCATATAGCATCAGATTCCGTTGGTGGAATCCTTTGGGGCGCATCCAGTGTCCCAGGAAGTGTGCAAACCCCCGAGGGGTCCAGATCTAGTGCTTTAGAGACCAGATCCGAGATTCGACACTCATCCATTTCAGTCTAGAGGCCAGGGAGCTTCTATTGGAGCAATTTCCAACGTATTCTGACGGTCCATTCTTCCGGACGAGTTTTCCAGCTGGTAGCGGTTACCGTACTTCTCCGGAATCACATATTTTGCCGATTTATCTGTGCATGCATTAGATATGCTATCATCTTTTGATCACGGGTATTTTTATACTATTTGCTTGTATTCCAGTGATGATCCATGAGATATAGCTGACGTTTATATTCTATATTTCCAGTAGGCTATTGTATTTCCATGCTTGAACCGTATAATACATGATATTGGGCAGTTGATGTTCTTTACTTCTACATGCGTCCTTTATATGCTGTTAAAACCATAAATATGCAACATGCACATGCAATAACCCACATGCACATGCAATAACCATCAAGATCTCAAACATACAGYTGAAACACATCCAGAAACCCCCAGTGTATCAGATCTGCAAGACAAAACAATAGATCAGTAGCAAATATCTTTATAAGCGGGATCATGGATATTTCATCTCGAGCCCTTAGGGCTTGATTTTTCGCTGTGTATTTCTTGGTGACCGACCTCGCTGTGCATTTCAAGAGAAGAGGTCAAAATGCATTTTGCTGTGCATTTTGATCTCTTCTCTTGAATTTTAACCTCTTAATCTCGATCGTGGTGCGCGCTAATGACTGGAACAAAACCAGTACTAATAGTAATCATCATTCACTATTCAATCTTTTATTATATATATTTACAGATATATGTCTCTCAATTTCATAATAAACAAAGACTTTTATTCCAAGGTCTTGAAAAATCAATCTGGCAGCTGCATCAACAATTGAGTAAGGCAACATTGATGTTGGGATTAGCAAAGCAAGTTGGAGAAGAGTAAAGGTAAGATTTATAAACTTATAGAAAATATCAAGTATTTTTAAATGTTTTATTGGTTCTTCTTAAAACAATTCCCTTTGATGTACATTAGGGTAACCTCCATACCAAGTGGATGGCCTTTATGCATCTAAAATTTTCTGAATCAACTTATCAATCAATGCCTTTGTTGGTTGTGTAACAGTCATTCTTCCTCTAGCACTATAAAAACCTTTGAATCATACTAAAGAAAGAGACATCCAACAAAATTACTCTCTTGTTTGTCAGACGTCATGTGATTTTATCCAAATATATTTAGCCTTACATTACCAGATCACTAAAAGGAGCCACAGGTCATCTACATTCCATCTTTCCACTTAGTCAGGATAACTTATCAATCACTGCCTCTGTTGGTGGTGTAACAATCACTCTTCCTCCAGCAATATAAAAACCTTTGAATCACAATGAAGAAAGAGACATCCTAAAAAATTACTCACTCTGGTTTGTACATCCACCAGCGGGCTTGGTAACTGTATTGTAAAACAAGTACAGTGGGATGTCATGTGATTTCATCCAAACATATTTAACTTTACATTACCAGATTACTAAAAGGAGCTGTTGACCACCTCTCCAACACAAGTGGTCAACTCCATGTGCCATGAAGAGATGCATCATCGGGTGCAATTTGTCGAAGAAATTTGGTTCTACAGGGCATGTTTGGCCCAACACTTCTTTTTGTAACTGAAATTTCCGCACCCCTGCGTGGGTCAATAATGTAATAGGTCTGCATGAGTCATGTCTAGGTCAGTTACCTTGGGATCGATTCACTGAGAGAGTTCCTTTCACCGAGGGTTTTTTATCCTCATGTTATCAATTGGGCTTTTCAGCCTTATTGATTTCCCTTGAGTTTTTCCCTCACACTTGCAATAATTCCTCCAAAGTGGTGAACGACGTTTCAGATGGCTTATCTTTTGGTAACTGTTGTAGGGAATCATTGTAAATGATCATGCAAGACATCTTAGAAAGTTTCGCGGAATTCCGTAGAGTTTAGTATAGTTTTTTTTAATTAATTAATTTTTAATTAAATTTCCCTAAGTTTGGAGGTTTAATTATTTTGAGCAATATTTGTAAAAACTAGGTCCTTGGACTTTTGATAGGGGTATTTGTGCTCAAAATAAATGGAATAGCACCCCGTACATCCATGGACCAAGTTTCAGCTTAGTTGGACAACTTTTGCTATGGGTTTGTAACTTTGTCCACCTGGAGTGTTAGTCAGTCAAAAATAACAATTTTAATTGCTAAAGTCCAAACATGGCAAAAATGTAAAATTTTAATAATGAGTTAGAAAGATGTAAAATGATGGATAAAGGTTAGAGAGAGACTCCCTAAGCATAACCTCCCCACCCAACCTTTTTCCAACCTATTTCTAACCCCTTACCCCCTCACATCACCAAAAAATCACGCCCCCTAGGGGGATTGACGTTTTTCCTAGTGGTGGAACGTTATAACTTATGTTTGAGTGTGTGGGGGGGCCCTCTCTCATGTGGTACGTTCCTCTAGGGCCTCCACGTCACCCTTCTATCATCCCAACACCCTCTCCCTCATTTACCTCACCCCCCATCCTCTCCTCATCCCCAAAAAAATTGCACCCTCCAAGGAGAGTTACGCCTCCCTTTGTGGATCTCCAAGGAAAAATTGATTTTTATTCATTTGGGGCCTCTTCCTCTCTCATGGCACGGATCCCATGAGCCTCCCACTTACCTTTTGTGTGATCCCAACACTTCCCACACCATCTACACCTTAGATCTACTTCCTAAACCCTAGATGGTGCGCCCTAGCTTAGGGATATCCTCTTTTGCTTGGTGTTGGACACTTGGCATAGATCCAAGAGGGGTGAGTTTGCCTCTCCAAGTATAAAAGGAACCCTCCCCTCACTCTTTCACTTACCATATCTTGAGCTAGTGTTATGCTACTTGATTTTCCACTCTCTCTCTCTCTCTCTATTCCATCCATTTTCATTTTTCTTCTCTTAGGGTTTTGGAGCAAGTATTTTTCCAAGATCCCATTTCTTGATGCAATAATAAAAGAAGCTTTGGAGGATTTTGGGAAGAGCTATAAGTATTTTGGTTCTTACAACACATGAGGTAAATTTGTTTCAATTTAATATAGTGGTTGCATGAACGGATCTTAGGTAAAGTATTTTATTTGAGTAGATCTTGCAAAGAGTAGTCTTGTAGATCTATATATGTGGTTAGCTAGATAGGGTGCAAGTATTTCACTTTATTAGTTTAACCCTCCATATTATCCATTGCATACATGCTATTGTGTTAAGTTTTGTAGGTTGAACTTCAAGGCTTTCATTAGGGATGCCTCTTGGAAGAGTCCCGCTTTGAGATTTTCATACACTCCAAGCAATCTTCTGCTATTGCTCTTTCTCCTTATATTTCTTTGCAATCCATATTTCAGCTAGCATAATATAGTTGTATGGTCATCATAATATAAATTTTTCCAATATTTTTTTCAAGAAACTTTTTTGCCCTAAAAAAGAAAAAGTTTTTCTTCATTGGTATTGTTGTGTGTAACATTTCCAGCAAGCATAGCTTGCTGGTTTTTGCAGGTTCAGATCTGGTTGAGAGGGGTTTTGGCTACCCAAAGGCATCCACACAACACTCAAAGACCCCCCAAAGGGATTGGTAGCTATTTCTCAACCTCCTTCTTCAATTTCTAAGTATTTTTCATCATTTCTACAGAAACTTGACACGTGTCTTTTGAGACAATAGAGTAGGTGACATGACTATCCACACCTAGCCCAATCTGTTAAGATCCGAGACATGAGTGAAATAGCATGTCAAGGAAAATGATTGTTATATTCTGATAGTTGCAAGCAGGGGCATGATGAGGGGTGCGGGATGGAGAACATGATGTTGAGTATCCTGTTATATGTCACATCCTTTCCAACAAATTTGTCATGTTGTTAGTATATCTTCCCACTCTCCTAAAAAATTTCCCTTGTGCTTCTGTCTCCATATGCGTGTCTTTTTCCCCATGGTTTAAAGTCTTTGAAATTTGGAAAAAACGTGTGAAATCGGAATTGATACCATGCTGACATCAATATGAAGACGTGGACGCGTGGCAGCTTGAGATTGGTCCATGCAGACGCTAAAGTGTCTTCATGGGCTCGACGGATGTATGCCAGAGTCTATCATGGCAACCAAGAGCAATAATGGGATCCCTTACCACAAACGACGTTCTCTGACAAGCTTGAAGGAGACATGGAAGTCTTGGATGAGAAACTCAAATTGTGGATCTGGGCTCTCATTTAACAATTTTTTTCTTCATTCTAGTGATGAACTTTTGATGTTTTGAATTTCATCTCTGCTATATTTGTGCACTGCTCAGTAAGTGCACTCTGCATCGCCTAAAATAAAGGTCAGTGATTTCAACTGCCTATGAAAAAAAAGTCTGATAACCCAAATCACTCATCGGGTGTAGGTTGAATCCTTTTTTTTACTTTTGCAGATTTGAATATCCAGTTCGCCATTTCCCTTTCTCTTTGTTGACGACTAATGCAGGATAGGTAGAACACTCATGTTTACTCAAACTTCCAGGATCTGAGGAATGGATGTCATGATTCAGAGGCGTTTTCACTGAATGCTCCATGCCTAAATGAATCACTAGATCCTGAAATTCCATGTCATCCTCATCAATACCAAACTGTGTAGAGTCAGTGGTTTATATCCCATGGTTGAAATATTCCTAATCCAACTCATCTTGATATCTACTGCTGAACTACGGTTTTGCCACTGAAATCTGATACTTTGGGGGTTTCTGGATGCGTTTGAGTTAATGTGTGAAAATGCTTGGTGATTTTCACATGTGTGTTTCAATTCATTAAGTGTTTTAGCAGTATAAAGATAATGCATGCGAAAGAAGGATAACACACCTCACTGATATATATAATGAGGAAAAAGCAGGAAATACAATAATAAGCTGGATGCAGATATACTAATCATAGTTAGATCTCATGGATCATCACTGGATTACAAATCAACTAACAATAAATACTCGTGATTAGAAGAATGAGGGCTGGTCTATGCATGCACAGATAGATCGACAAAAAACAGTCCAACAACTCACGGTAACTGCTGCAGAATCTGGAAAATTCGCCCTGATAGCGATACCCGTCAGAATGGACTGGAAACTTTCTCAAAAGAAGCGCCCTGGCCTCTAGGCTGATCCTGATGACTATCAGACTGAAGAACTGACTTCTGAAGCTCCAGATGTCACCCCCTGGGGGTTTGCGCACCTCCTGGGTTGTAGGAGTGCACCCTAGTGATTCCATTGGCGGAATCTGACGATGTATGGCTCAAAACGATTGCCCCAACCTCCTCCCACGGCTTTATCGAGACAAGAAACATGGAACACATTGTGAATCTGACTCCCATCTAGAAGCTCTAACTCGTAGGCAACTTCGCCTACCCTGCGTATGATCCTGTAAGGCCCATAGAACCTGGGCATAAGCTTTTTCGCCCCACTCTTCTTCAAAGATGACTACCTGTAAGGTTGTAGCCTCGGGAATACCAAATCCCCAACCTCGAAGCTACGCTCTATCCTGTGTCTATATCCACTCACCTTCTACCGATTCTGTGTCGTTTGTAGATTCTCCTTGAGTACTTTGAGAATCTCCTGACTCTTTACGATCCAGTCTTTGGCCTTGGGAGCCTGACTATCTCCGAAAACCAAGTCAATCAAAGTGGGAGAATCATACCCATATAATGCTCGAAAGGAGGTCATGTCGATGGACATGTGCAAGGTGGTGTTGTAACAGTGCTCTCATAGATGCAGTCGTCCACTGAGATCCTTCTGCTCAAGGAAATACTTCAAGTTGTTATGGTCTGCCTTGACCACAAATTTGTTGCACACTAAATACTGTCTGACTTTCGTCAAGGCATGCATGATTGCAAGCATTTTCTTGCCATAGATCGAGTACATCCGCTCGGGTTGACTGAGCTTCTTGCTCTCAAACACAATGGGGTGTACCCCCTGCATCAACAATGCTCTGATCCCCTCTCCTGATGCATCACACTCCAGTATAAATGGCAATGTGAAGTTCATCAATGCTAACACTGGGCATGTGCCCATGACTTCCTTCATATGATCAAATGCTTTTTGTGACTCGTCGGTCCAGATGAAGGCCCCTGTCTGGTGATATTGGTGAGTGGTGCCCCCAACTATGAAAAACCTCTCATAAACCTCATGTAATAGCTGCATAGCCCAAAGAAACTCCTCAACTATGTCACGTTCTTGGGCGTTGGCCAATCCAAAATGGCCTTGATCTTCTCCTAGTGCACCTGTACCCCCTGTGCGTTGATAATGTGGCCCAAATATAGTAGCTTTGTCATGCCAAACTCACACTTTGACTCCTTGGCATATAGTGACTGTGACCCCATGATGATGAGTACCTCATCCAAGTGCCTCAGCGGCTCCTGCCATGTCTTGCTGTAGACCAAGATGTCGTCGAAGAATACCAACACTGATTTCCTCAAGTGATCCTTGAAAATATGGTCCATGCAAGACTAAAATGTAGTTGGTGCATTGGTTAGACCAAATGGCATAACCAAAAACTCAAAATGACCAAAGTGGCATCGGAATGTTGTCTTCTCTATGTCCTACTCTCGAATGCAAATCTAATGATATCCAGAGCGTAGATCAATCTTGGAGAAGAAAACTACCCCATGCAATTTGTCCATCACCTCATCAATGCATGGGATAGGATACCGGTTTTTTATGGTTTTCTTGTTCAAAGCCCGGTAGTCTATACACATCCTCATGGTACCATCCTTCTTCAGAACTAAGACAACTAAAGAAGCAAATGGGCTACTAATGGGTTTGATGTGTCCCATCGCTAGCAATTCCTTAATTTCTTTCTCTATCTCATCCTTGAACCTCCGAGGATGTCGATAGGGTGTCGTAATCATGGGTTTAGCACCTTGTCAGGTGGTCTCCCTAGTGGAATCGGACCAAAAACCTGTCGATGTCGCCCCAACAAAGTCTTGATCTATGTCTGATATTGTTGTTGACCCTCTGAATCCCTCTGTGTGGTGATCAAGCACTCTGTTGTATAAGCTACGTCCCCATGCCTAAAGATCCTCTCAATCCTCTTGGCCGAAACTGTCTGGGGTGCTCCGGTCGACATGCCCCTCAGCACAATTCTCTTCCCCTCATGTCTTTGAACTCCATCTTAAGGGTTTGGTAGTTGGTCGTGATCTTTCCCAAAGTGATCAACCACTGGACTCCCAACACCACATCTGTGTCAGATAGGTCAACTACAAAAAATGTGTCTCTCACTGTGTAGTTATCTAGCTTTACCTCGAAGTCCGAGACTCTGTCTATACACTCCATTGTGTGGCCATCTGCTACTGCAACATCAAACCCCTCAAGCTCCTCTGTCTCAATTGCTCGCCTCGATACCAATGAAGCATCAATGAAGTTGTGGGTGGCCCCACCATCTATCATGGAAATTGCCTGATGTCCCTGAATAGACCCTCTGATCCGGAGGGTGTCATACCTGGGAATACCATAAAGGGTTGCTATGATGTTGCTATGACTCCTCCCTTTGTTGGTGCCCATCTGTTAGCCTTCTCCCGAGGCTATGGTACTACCAGGGTTGGGCCCCTACCAGTGTCGGTGATCTCCGTGGAGGCTTCTCCTCTGCCTGTGATGGCTCTTCCTCTGAGCTAGTGGATCCACTGTCATGTTCCCCTTCATCACTGTCCACACTGTCTGTTTCCACCTCAATATAATGGATCTCTCCCTTGCCCATGCACCTGTGGCCAGGGACCCAAGGGTCCTTGCAGGCGAAGTAGAGATTCTTCCTCATAAGATCTCGCCTCGTCTCATCATCCAGCTTCTCCTTGCCCTTCCATTCTCTCTGGAATGGCTTCCTGTCTTTGTCCTTCTGTGGCACAAAGAGTTTGGAGAAAATTTTAGTTTTTTGCACCAAGTCTCCTAGATCTCTAGTGCGTGGGATGGCATCTTGTAATGTGTGAGGCTTGTAGGCCTTTACCCATCCTCTCAAGGTTTCTGTGAGCCCCCTCTGTGAAAAGCATGACCAACCTGGGCTCTGAAATATCTGTCACCGCCAAAGCTACCCTCTGGAACTCTATGATGAATGCCTCTGGTATGCCAATCTGCCTCAACTGAGCTAAGTCCCTGAAATGGATCTTTGGATCCCTCCTGTAAAACCTATCCATGATCCTCTCTGTGAACTCCTGGTAAGAAGTGATGTGATTGTGACCCAACGTCACCAGTCCATGATGCCACCACTCATCTGCCTCACCCTCCAAATGCAGGGTAGCGAAACTGATCACCTCAGTCTCTATCATCTGGTTGAGCTTGTAGTACATGTCCAGTTTTTGTACCCAAGCTATGGCAGTACATTTGGATGATCCGTTGAAAGAAGGTATAGTGAGTTTAACAACTTTCCGAGTGAAGTTTATGTTATGCCCCTGTTGTTGTTGTTGTTGTCCTCCCCTCTGAGTATCTCTGGGACAGTTCCTGAGCCTGAGTCCACAGTACTCGACTAGGGTCATTTCTTGATGGAAATCTGGTCCCAATGTTGCATACTCTCTCCTATACTCAACAATGTCCTCTGCCTGTGTGGGCTTCCTCTGTGCTATCGGCTACTGTGTTGCTGCTGGGGGTGCCCTCTGGAAGCTGGGGAATAATGGCCTAGGAATCCTACTCGAAGAAGTGTATGTGCAAGTAGGTGAATGGGGTTTGTTGCCTGCCCCTGAGTTCCCCTGCGCTGCATGTGGGGCATGTGTGCCCGGTGTACTCCCTATGGCCAACCTATCGATCATTTGTGCCAACGACTAAGTCATAGCATGTTGACTAACCACTAAGTTGTTGAGTACCTGCATGAAGGTTGCCTCTAGTTCCATGGGGGCCTTGCCACTGCGCTTTGGTCTCTCATATATGTCTCCCATCATCCTCTCTGCCTCACACTCTTCCCTTATTTCTACTTCCCTATGCGCCTCTTCCTCTTCCTCTTCCTTTGAACTGGGAGGAAAGGGGGGATAATCTATCCTAGGTCTCCTTTCCTTGCGTCTGTTGTAAGTGACATATTCGTCACCTACGTGTTCACAGCCCTCTGGTTCCTCTGTCCAACCCATCAACTTTAGTCACAAGCTAGCAGAACTAAAGCTTTGATACCACTGTAATATCCCTAATTCCGCAGATCGAAATATATGCCTCTATCGATGATTATTTTTTGTCAGAACTGATACACTTTGGGTTTTCGGATGCGTTTAGTGATTGGCTTTAACATGCGTGGTGATTTTGCATGTGATTACAGTTGTTTAACAATATATAAGCAAGTATGCAAAAGATAAAGACACAGAACAATTGCAACAATGTATTATGAAAATAACTGGGTGTAATGTCGCATGTGGCTGAGTAAAATAAATCTCTCGGCTAGATCAGAGACAAAAGGATCTTAGCCGGAATACAATAAGCAAAATGAAACAATGATACTCGAAAATAGAAGAAGGTTGTTGGATCAATGGATGAGTTGTAGGATCTGCTGCATGCTACAACAACTCATACGACAACTGCTGCAAGACTGGAAAGTTCACCCTAGTGGCTAAACTCCTCGGATCTACCTGGAATTTGTCTCAAACAATGTGCCCTGACCTCATGCACACTCTCTATGTCTGTCCAACTGAAGATTAGCCCTTTGCAAATCACTACAGACCCCGGAAGGATCCCCCTGGGGGAATGCACCCCAACTGTTGCCAACAGCTGCGCCCTAGAGATTTCACCGTCGGAATCTGGCTGTAATAGTCTCAAACTAAGCGCCCTAGGTTCCTCTGTAATGGGTCAAAAGGGTTTCCCTGGATCTGATCTGGTGATCTCTCAAGAACCCTAAATATATCCTCCCCAATTGTCGCACCCTCACTGGCTGACTGATGCACCCAAGATGATTTCTCCGTCAGAATCTGACGAGAAACAAGTCAATAGATGTGCCCTACCTGCCTCTCAACTGGGTCGGAAGGGAATCATTGGATTCTCTCTGGCTGGGACAAGTCAAATCTCTAAGTCTCCTCAAAAGTTGCGCCCTCAACTTGAATAAGTGCGCACCCTTGCTGCTGCAACCTGTGTAAGTGCTACTAAAGATCGATGGAAGATCTGTATGATCTCCCCGATGACTAGGGTGTGTCTCTCAACACCGAAATCAACCTCTGGGTGTATTCCTCCTGGAATCCACTGTTAGCTTTTTAGCTCGGGAGGTACTCCGCATGTTTTGTCTTGTATGCGGATGTTACCTTAATGTTTACACTACCAGGCACTTAACTTTGTAATAGTTTTTATAAAGTTGTTTAAGTGGTTCTTTTATTAAAGTGACTTTT
>ML803538.1:227226-245188 GCA_009831015.1 Picea engelmannii
ATCGAACCGATGCTCAAGATGAAGTGAGCTCAGGGTTCCGGGAGGTTGCCAGGAGAAGATCTTCTAGTTCGAGTTCTGTGCAGGTGTTGCGGATGGCTCCAGGTTCAGAGGGAGCTCCTATAGAGCACAGTGTGATGGGACCAGATGATGGAGATGGCAGCGAGTACATCCCTCGCTAAGAGGGAGTGTTAGCTTTTTAGCTCGGGAGGTACTCTGCATGTTTTGTCTTGTATGCGGATGTTACCTTAATGTTTACACTACCAAGCACTTAACTTTGTAATAATTTTTATAAAGTTGTTTAAGTGGTTCTTTTACTAAAGTGACTTTTTAATAAAGTATACCTTCTATTTTTAAAGCGACTTTATTTTCATAAAGCACTTATGTAATAAAGTGAAATTCACTTTAATTTTAAATTAGACATTTTGGAGGGAATGAATCATGACCCTTGATCTTGGAAAAGGCAAGATCTAATCTTGGCCTTTGGATCTAGGGTTGGAGAAGGTGAAAAGACACTTTTGGGGGAAAATGTCATTTTCAGAGTATAAAAGAATGCATTGGGTAGTGTGCAAGACATGTCGAATGTCGAGAGAGAACATCGGGAGGAGAGTTAGAGAGATTTTCTGAGTATGCTTGAAAGAGAGTTAGAGAGATTTTCTGAGTATGCTTGAGAGAGGAAAGTGAGCAACAAAGAGGACACATTTTTCGAGGAAAATGGGCACGATTCCCAAGAAAAATTTTCTATGAAATTTTTGGCCGAATTTTTTTTTTTGCTGTGGAAGGCCGTACTATACGGATCCGTACAGTTCGTACAGTCGTATGGATTTGGCACGAAAATCGAGGCAATTTTGACACTGTTTTCGAGGCGATTTTCAAATTTTCGGTGGTTGTTTTTGGGCCGTACGAACCAGTCCGTACAGTGGACTGTGGGCACGGAAAATGAGGTACGGAAGAGGCAGGACAACGGTACGATTTTGGCACAAAAAACGAGGCAGATTTCTGTGGGACAGATTTGGTGTTGTGAGGTATTTTCCTTCACTGGAAATATTGTTTAGTTGCTGATATGTACTTTCCTGAAGCTGAATAATAAATCTCTGTCTCTCTCTCGTTGGGTTTCCCCACATTGGGGTTTTCCCTGGCATTTGCCTAAATTTCTGTGAGTTATGAGTTGCTGTCCATTGTGTATTTCCGCTGCATATTTTGCTTAACAATGTGTATTTCTGCTTATGGAAATTTCTGAATGTGGGTATGCATTTATGAAATTTAAGAAGACAGTTATCTCTAGATTGTTAAGTGTTTGACGAAATGTGTGAATGAAATATTTCTGATTTTGTCATTAGAAAATCTACATCCACAAAGTCACTGATTCGCCTGAACCTGTGAAGTCGCCTCATAACTCACTCTCAAATCACAAAATCTACATAATGAGGAATTAGGTCTCTTTTCTCCTTATATAACTTTCTGAAATCCTAATTCTCTATTGACTTCTAAATTTAGCTCCCTCATTTATGCGTCCTTCTATTTTTTGCTCAATTTCACTTAAAGGCGCGTTTAGCCATTTTTCACTTAATGTCACTTTCAAATTATAACATTCTCTAGTAAAGTAACATCAAGTGACCTTGTTTTCCCCTGAATCTCCCTGGCTATAGTCTAACGGGGATGTTTAGACTACTAAGCCCTTCTCTCTGGAGCTCCTACTCGGAAAGGGACATTACATTTACAGACCATCTATGTCATATAGCATTGATAACTAGGAAGCATTTAATAATGATGAACATATTTTAGTAGTTCTGATGGATGCTCATGATTATGTTAGCAAGTATGAGAGAGGGGTCAAGAAACTAGGACCTATTGCAACTTGGAACCAACCAGATTCCAATATTAAAACCAAAATCAAGTACTTACCACTAATCCCCCAACTCTTCTCCAGGGGGAGCGAAAGGCCCATGTGTCCCCTAGAGTCCATCTTCACATAAGAGTAGTCCTCCAAGACAACAATTTGTTGCTCCCACATAACAAAAAACTCATTGTCAAAAATCCATGTTGCACGTGGAACACCCCCCCCCTCAAAAACCCTCATACCCTATGTTTCAACATTTAGGGGACTTAGAAACGGCCTGGGAACATTCCAGAATGGCCTGGGACATCATCTGGAACACAACAACCTCACAGCCTCGACTCTCTTTCTCTACCATGGCTCGAAGTCTCAGCTTGCATCTCCGAGGGTTTCCCAGTCAATCAAGCAAATTGCAAAGTTGTGCAAGAGAATCGGCGTGTGGGTCTGATCGTGTGTCCAGCTCGAGTTGGAGAAAGATCAAAACCCTTTGCAAACACACAGATTCTCAACGACCTCCCTGCTTCCACCCCTTATTCCAGCCCCTACCACCTCAAGCATTTGGATTGAGGTCTACACCACAGGGCTTCACCCGATAACTCAAGGTGATTCACCAGACCAACCTATTGTAATGACCCCGATCCAATTCATTCATCCCTCCCATTGGATTATTGGCATAGTTTTTGCAGCTAGCTCAAAGGAAACAAGAGACCCCACTGTTGGTGGAAACACCAACATTCAGGTCTCTATAAGGATTACAAACTCAAACACACAGGATCCTGGAGAAGGGGGTAGCAACATGATTCAGGGTCTAATTATGAGACTAGAGTGTCAAGAATCATCAAACTTGACATTATGGACAGAGGTCGGGAAATTCACCCACGGGGTCACAAAAATTGAGGAGGAGAACCTTTCATTAAAGAGGCAGTTAAATGACAACAAAGAGCAAGATCCCCTACACCACCCCCCTGGCAACACCTTACGCACATAGATTATCGATCTTAAAAACAAACAAGAGGAGATCAGGTCTCAGTAGGCCGCCTTCGAACAGGAAACATAAACACACATTAACTCATGGGTGCAAGTTGTTAGAGGCAGGGATAAAGTTCCTTCCTCCCCTCTAGCAGCAATTGAGGAGGTGGTACAAGCTAAACTCACAAAAGAAAGAACTAGGCGAGCACAGGAACTAAATCTCAAAGTGAGAGGGATCCCTCTTGTTAGGACACCTTTTCACCCTCCAATTGAGCTGATATAACAGAAAAGATAGCAATGAAAAAGTGGTTAATTAAAGGAGAAAAGCCCCAAATTGTCACGGGCTAGACCCCTCTCTGTTTGGGTTGGTGTGTGCCAACCTCAGGGGGAAGTCCCTAGGGTACTTTGTTGTTGTCCTAAATTCTGATTTTCTGCAAAAAGTGAAAAAAAACAGCAGCTGATATGTCTTGGATAACGTGTTAAAACTGCCCAAGATGTGGGGGAAAAGATAGTTTTGTAGCTTGGAGGGATCCTGCAGGGTTAGCACAAGAGAAATCAAAGAAAAATAGAAGAGAAACTACTCAAAAGATAGACTAATATCACAATGAATAGCATGAACTACTGATCTAATTGCAAAAATTAAACAAAGTACCAACAAGAAGGAAGGTTTGGAAACAAACACAAAACCTCTTTAGTATAGGCTTGCCAAAGGGTTGATTGCGCCACAATCAACAAGTCCAAAGCCAGTACAATGATCACCTTTGCTCAAAGAGAAAGTAGCTAGACTAGAGAGAGAGAGAGAGAGAGAGAGAGAGAGAGAGAGAGAATATGTGTTGCTGCTGCAATAATCCAACCATAATCCAATGTAAACCATCCAATATATAGGAGAAGAGGTGCACTTACCAAGGAAGAGAGACTATGGCGCATAGGATGGAATAGGGAGAATATGGCGCATGGGGAAAGAAAGAAAGAGTGAGGAATAAGCAAACACATGTGCAAAGGTAAAGGGGTGTGAGAAAAGCAAATCAATCCCACGTGTGAGGGAAAGGGGGAGTGACAAGGCGTGGCAATAACGAAGAGAGATAGTAATGCACACTAGAATACTTGAAGCATGCACATGGGAGTGTAGGACTAAGGGAGTGGTGTGAGGAAATAGGATGTGAGTGAGGAAATAGAGCTTAGGAACAAAACTAGCGCATGGAAGAATGGATGAAGGGGTTAAGTGAATGCATGTGAGTCTTCCATGCACACAAGAGATGGATATGCACCCTAAAATCTAGGGAAGGCGCACTTGGGGATGAGAAAAAGCTAAAAAAGGATCCCACATGAGAGATGTAGGGCCTAAAGAGGCCACTTGAAGAGGAAAACACTCATGAATAGGTAGACGGGCGAGTAAGGGCCTCATGCATGGAAAGATGAAGGAGTGTGACTCAAGAATGCGCCACATGTGTGAGATAGATGGAGAAGAGTGAGGGTGCATTCCACGATGGAGAGGGAGATAAACCAAGAAACCAACGCACATTAGTCTTTATGAGAGGGAGAGACACATGGAGGATTAAATTTGGAATCCAATGCATGTCTAAACTCCAAATTTGGCGAAGTAATGAATGAGTTAGACAATGTGAGGACTATTGCCCTATTTTTTAGAAAAATAGAGTTTAAGAGCAAAATAAAGGGTTTGGAGAAATTAATGCATGGAAAGTGAAGTTATGTTGAGTGAGAGAAAGTTAGTGAGAAAATTAAACCTTGATTGGCTCAAGCCCTAAATTTTAGGGATTTAGCGTTTAAGAGGAATTAAAAGAATTTTTATAGAATTAATTGCTTAGAAAGTGAGTTAATGACGAGTGAGAGGAAATTAAGTGAGTGATTTAAGCCTTGATTGGCTCAATCATGTCCATGAGACTACCACCTCATCTACACACCCCCTTTACTTAATTGATTCTTCACTCTAATGCTTTTTCCCTTGGAAAGTGCGCCCCTCAATAAACAATGCCATACGTCACGTTGTATCACCGCCACATGTCGAAATCTAACCCTGTCACTTGTCACCTTTAGAGGCAACCGCCCTTGCAATAAATAGAAACTGCTTAAAATAGGGGTCCAACCCTAAAAAATAGGAAACTGTCAAAAACATCCAGGATGACTAGGAGAACATCGTCATGTGTCATATGTCTAAAAATAGCCAATACTAAAAATAGAATGTCCTTGCTGTCAATGATATCATACTCATCGGATTCGATTTTCCGAGAGGATTCCAAATCCGCAATTAGAATTGACATGCAAGCTTTGGTGCTCCACCTGCTAAAAATAGAAATATCATGCATGTCACCGAAAAATGGTCCAAAAGACTCAGAAAGTCTCAAGGATCAATACAGCACACTCAGAATCTCAATATGAGGCATCAAGCTCAACCTGCTAAAAATAGAAAGTTCTTGCATGTCACCCAGAAAAATACCATTGGGCTCAAAATCATGCAAGGACCAACCTTGTATGCTCAAAACTGCTCAAGACTCTCAATTGAGTCTCTCCAAAATTGTCTCCTTAAAAGTAGGGACACCTATTGTATGTAGACAACTCTCTCAAATCCATGGGAAACCAAGCTAACTCTAACTTTGAAGCAAAAACCACCATGTACCTATCATGTACATGTCTATGATGGGAACGAACCTCTAACTCACACAAGTGCTAAACTATGGGAAGATCTCTGAATGCCAGCCAAAATAGTGCATGCTCGCTCTTAACCCTCAAGATATTCAAGGGAGAAAATCTAGGGGTAACACCTCTACCTATTCCCTCCTCAGACCCCATGGTAATCAGAACCTCATTTCTTAGGGATAATCTCGACCTCTAGGACATGACTCTTAATCTGGACCTTCCTAAAAGCTTCTGGCGTACCATCCCCCCACAACGCTACCTCCTTCCATCCGATCTAGACCCTGAATCCATGTTTTCCTTGGTATCTTGGGCAGCCCCAGATTCGGGTTACCTCTCTGCCCTCCTCATGCATCTTATTCTCAGATAGTGACATCAAAGAGGTCATTTGGGCAATGAATAGTAGTAAAGCAGTAGATGAGAAAGGTTTCCAAGCAGATTTCTTTAAGCACGGGCTTTGCACTGGCTTCTCACTTGGCTAATCTCTTCAACCATGTGGTCTGTACATGTTTTCCTTAGCATGGTCACATCACATCATTCACCCAATACACAAATCAAGCCCCAACTCGGATCCAACAATTACAAGATGATCATGGTGGGCCATACATTCTCTAAGTTGTATGCTATGGTTCTCCATATGAATCTATCTAGTGAGCTTGAGCGTAGACACCTCAGAGCTAGGGGACATGCAAGATTCAGACCCACTCATCAGACCATTGATCACATTTTTACCCTCCGGACCATCATTAAGGAGGCACAACATCGGTCTTCGAAAGTCTACTGCTGCTTTGTAGATTTTCGAAAGGATTTCAATTCCATCCCGAGAGAAACATTGTTCCAAAGGCTCAGAGACATTGGAATCTCCTCAACCCTACCGACTGCCATCATGCGCCTATATGAGTCGGTTCTTGGTCATCTCTGCACAGTTCACGTGATATCAAATTTCATCAAGAGTACCATTGAGGTTAAACAAGGTTGTCCCCTATCCCCCTCATTGTTCGCCCTTTCTGCACGAGCATATCTAGGATAATGACGGGTGCCTCCTGCACCAGGTTCTAATATCCATCTTGCTTTTCACTGATGATGGGGTCCTCCTTGCCTCGTCTCTAGAGGGATTACAGAGAGATTTGGATGCCTTAGCTTTATTCTGCGACCTTTGGCAGTTGACAGTCAACCTGGGTAAAACCAAGGTTATGTTCTTCAACAAGTCGAAGAAGTCAATAGACCTTCATTTTTTCTTCGGAGGGAAGGAGATTAAATCACCAACACGTACACATACTTCGGAGTACAATTCTTTGAACCCCGCTTCAGTTTGGACTACCCTCCAGCATTGAATCACCAAGGGTTACGAATCTCTAGCCCTTCTCGAGAGACAGTGTTTCCATCACCACTTTCAGGACATCTCATCCAAGATATCCCTCATGGACTCCCTTATCCAACCCACAGTTCTCTATGGCTCAGAGATTTGGGGGCCTTCGTTACTAGAGTCTTCTTGGGCCTCAAATGAGAGAGTCCAGACCCTTCTCCTCCGACGCATCATCAGATGCAAGCAGACAGTTCCTCGACACATTATCCTAGCAGAGTTTGGGGCTCCCCCTTCCAGCTTGAGACAGTGTTTGGACAAGTCTCTCTTCTGCATCGTATCTGGAGCTTAGCGAAACTCGGGGAAGGTACGAGACCAATACCCATACTTGGCCTACTGCTCATCCGAGGCCATTTCCCTCTCTAGCTCATCGGGTCGGGCTCGATGTTGGTTCACGAGGGTTTCAGATATTTTAGAGTCCATGGGCATTCAGATAGATCATCTTCCTCCGTTTAATATATTCGTTGGACGCACCTGGCCATCTCCTACCAATGAGATAGGTGTTGAACAAAATCATCGGAGATGACATTTATAGGCAATTTATCCAGATCACTTGGGTTAACCCTGCTGGTGGGGTATGCCCAAAGATGGCCTTTTACACAGAGCACTTCTTCGGGCTTAGGGATGGGTTCATCATCTGACCACATTATACACTCTGCTAATGGGAACACACTCTCTAGATTCTGCTAGGCCAGTTCAAACTGGTCTCCCATAAACTTCGAGTTGAGACAAAGCACCAGATCAATTGACCAGACAGGATTTGTCATCTATGCCAGCTACAGGAGGTCGAGGCTGAGGAGCACTTCATCTTCCATTGCCCCATCTACTTTGAGATCAGGGGGCGGTTTCAATGCTTATTCAGGGGGGCTCAGACCCTCACTAGTTTCTTCAGCTATCCTAATCAGCGGTGCTAAGATTTATACATACAAGAGGCCCTTAGGTTCCAAGCCCATACTCTTCATCCTCCTACGAGACTAGACCCTATTCGGTGGATCACCTCCTTCACAGTGCTACCTTCTAGTAGGGCCACTAAGAGACAAACTGAAACCAATGCATCTCCAAACTCTAGATGAATGCAGACTCGTGGGACCTTCCTCCATCCAACGAGATTTCAACGACATGACCAGACCAGATCCCTTCCTAGGAGCCGGATGAGATCCCCTAAGCCTTGTCGGGGTACTACCTCTTCCAGTCATCAGTATTGTGGGCGATTCGGGCATTCCACTAGTTCCCCCTCTGGACATCCTACAATGGTAGGAGATAGGGGTCCATTCCATGACATACCTATTTCATCACTTTTGGTTCCTCTTGTTCCTAGATCTTCTCCTACAGTACATCCCCTTGTCTGAGTAGGTCTCTGGGCTCGGGTAGAGTTTTCTTCATGTCCTCAGCCCTGCATATTGTGAATTGTTCACATTATCACCTCATATGGCATGAGGTTCCACCTATGATTTTTATCACGAGAAATGGGTTAGTTAGTAGGATAAAGTTGCATGTTGATGACGAATCCATATTTGACTAAGTAAAATGCAAATGTGGAGTCTGGGTGATGATGAAGTTTTCCTGAAACTATAGAAGGCAACATATTGATTGGTATGTTGAGGGGAATCAATCAACAAGGTTAGAGCTTTCTCATGTGGAGGAAAACCATGTAAAATAACTACAACTTGTTGGACCACTCAAACCACATATTCTCACCAAGACTTTTTAGTTTACCAAAAAAAGAGCCACATTCTAAGCGTGCATCCATCCCACGTAAGCATATTCACCATCGGTCCCTGCCCTAGATCTGCTTTTGCAAATGTTCACCCAAGTCTGAAAGTTGGCACAGATTTGAATAGAGAAGAATTGTTGGAGGTTCAAATTTCTTTATCAAAGGTGAAAAGGTTTCCTGCAAATAGAGATAGTCAACAACACTATGAAGACTGCAATAAGGCCGAAGAGGAGAACCAACTTAGTTGTTTTCCCAGGATTGGGAAACCACATGTTAAACATGATGACTCAGAGGGAACTAAAATACAAACAATGAAGTCAATGCCTATAACATTGAGGGCCAAACAACAATGGATGTTGGTATGTCTGAAAATGACGAGTCCCATATCTGGTTTGTTGTGTATGCTTCTAGTAGGCCACATTTTTTGTGAGAAGGATGATCAATATGAAAAGGCTATGAAAGAAGACAAAAGAAGAAGGAATGTGATATACATAAAATCGAAATGGAATCCAAGTCCATCTCAAAAATGAGTCCCAGACCAAGTAAAGACTATGAAGTTGAAGGAGAGGTAAATATAGAAAGAATACATTAATCAAGTACAAAGGCATCAAAACCTTACCTCAACCGCAAAGAAATTCTGAGATTTTTCCCTCCAAAGAACGAGATGTATCTTTGAAACTATGTGGTTTCTGAGAAAACTATTCGCCTGGAAGGTAAATCACCCCATTTTCGAAATGGGTTTTAAAGGGTTTGGCCAAATTCATAACCGTTTGCTCAGGAACCTCCCGCAAAAACGTGACTCATGCAAGCAATTACGGGTTTTTAAAACAAAAAAAAACTCAGAGTCATTTGGTTGGATTTGCATCACAGGTGCCATGACAAATGTAACCAGAATGCAACAGGGATTCCTCTGGATAGTTTTAGATTCAAATCGTGGGAGCAACAGGAACAAGTCTGAATGGAGAGTGGAGACACAACAACAACATAGCCTGTGTGTTATCATAACTCGGATAGTGGGAATGAAAACTAGGGGTTTGATTGTAATCCTTACCGTCCCTTGTGATGAAATCCAAAACTATAGAGTACCGAAACCCTATGAATGTAATGAATGGCTCATTAATATGTTAAGCCAGCAAGGTGAGGTGAGGACGAGAGTATAACAGATATGTATTAATTTGTATGAATGCTGATACGACCATTGAAAAAATAGGATATCAAAAATTAACCAAAGTTCTTCATGTATCAAAGCAATTCGATAATGAACCATCAAACCATTGAAACAATAAGAATCATATTAACACACAAAAAAAATGGATCAACCAAACATTTCGTAAAATTTTCATTTTAATTACATATGGGTGTCTTTTAAAAAGATGTTTCCAAGGCACAAAATTATAAAACCAAACCAAGTTTTATGTTTAATTCATGCTTGCAGTCATGAATTACAAATAAAACAAACGAAGATGCAAATAATCAGAATTTAGTAAGGAAAGCTTTTAATCCAGCAATCATTTCGAAACTCTCAAAAATGTTTACAAATTCGAAGGTGATGGTAGCTACATAAAAAGATATAATCTCTTTATGGGAACTCAGATTGTGATAAGAATTGAAAAATATTGGTGGTTGCCAACAATGGTGACATACTGGGTGAAGCAGTTATCTCTGCATCACCAAAAAATTTATGTCATGGGGTCAGAAGAAATAAATTTCTAGAAACAGTCAACAACAGGTCAAGCATTCTGATCATAACTCAGAAAATAACGCAACTTAACATCAGATGTATTTATGTCAAAAAAAATGTAATCCGACATCTAATTTAGATTACGAGTGTAGTGATGTTTATGTAGTTGACTTCGATACTGTTGACAGGGCCACTGCTGCCAGTAGGCATTCATAGCCTCGGCAGGGATGTCATTTAACCCACTTCAGTACCTCTATCCCGTCAAAGATTCATTCATTCATGATAAAGAACATTTCCACACTTGATCAAATTGAAAACAGACCTGAGGATCTTCTTAAACCCGACATTGCTTTGCTGCCAGTAGGCCTGTTCAGTTCCCTGACAAAGTTGCCTTGGTATCATGCATGCATTTACCTGCTGCCAGCAGACATGTTCAGTGTCCCGGCGGGTTTACAAACACTTCCCACACATTACAGTGCTTTCAACCCTCTAAAATTTGTTTATAATTTCCAGAACTTAATAATATTCAAGAGGGCGGGGTGATACTGAAAATCTCAGAGTTTAGCATAAAAATTTTGATCATTTAAAAATCATTTTCCCTTTTTGATGACCTTCATCATACTTTGGACACTTAGATTCCTGTTAGGAAACCATCTCAAGGACGGGAAGGTACAGCTGAGTTGTTTTCCTTAGAACAGGGACAGCGTTAGAAGCTTATTAATGATAATCGCGTCTACTTGTAATTCTGAAGAAGAAACCATAAACATTGATTTGAACAAAAACTTACTTCTGTTGTCCTGAGTTTTAGCATTTACTACTCAAATGCTTGGGAAGTTATCAATTGCTTCTAATGAATGAGAATTCTTATTCCCTTCCACAAATGTAATGGTGACTCAGAAATAATTATTTAGAAAACAAATCAAAATCAAGCAAAATGAAAAGAACCAAAATAAAAACAGAAAATAAAACATCAAAAAATATTTACAAAAGGGTGGAGAAGAGATCAACAGGTGAAGTACCTCTTGAGGGTCTGGAAGAAATATCCTTATTAATATGAGTGCAGTCCTACTCGTGGAACCTTGGGTCAGGGTTGAATTGACAGTTCAAATTTACTTATCTCTTTACTTTTCATTTAAAATTTTCATGATGATACTACGTTTTTGAAAAGAAATGTTCAACGAAAGGCTGATAGAAAATGGTCAAAGTGGACTTCCCTGATAATAGTCATATTATGGTTCTTCTTGGTGCACCCAATTGTGTTCATGACTGCATTATTACAAAGAGAAACAGTGAAAAATAAAGCTAAAATAAAACCTACTCTAACTACTAAACAAATCAAAATACTAAGTGAAGTCCTGCTTCCAATGTAGCCATCGGAGTAACTCCAATCCTGCAATGGAAACAAAATCAAATATTACTAACAAGAATGGTAGTATATCGAAAAATGACAAAAATATATCATACATACCTTTATCATCATCATTTAAAAACAAAGCAAGCATGATCTTACCATTCCCTTGAACATTCTTTTTGTATGAATCCTCCAGCCATTCTGCAATTTTGTCATTATATGGGTTACAAAAATATGAAAAAATGAGATTGTGAAACTTGTGAGAGTTATGGGGACCTGATATAACCATCGGCCTAGACCGAAGTGCCCCATCCTCCCGACAATTTTCCTTTCGTTCCATATTTTCTCCATCTGAAGGATATAAAATGAGTGTGTCAAAGTTACCTCCTTGATCTCTAAATAAAGTGAAGATAATCTTACCATTCCCTGGAAACTTTTCAAGATATGAATACTCCAACCAATCTGCAATCAATTAATACATGCAATTATTAACATGGGATTGTTTGAAAGAATTCACATACGACAAATATTCCTGATGAGAATAAAGTATTAGACTATCAAGGAAAGAATCTTCTAAATAGGTTTGATCAAGATGGTGAGAACTTATCGTGATTCTTGATCGGAAAAGAAGTGTCTCGTTCTCTTGAAACTTTCCATTGAGCATAAATACTTCAAGATTAACTATTTGAGGTGGACTAAATGGAACAACCAACAGTTTTGAATAATCATCATTGGTGATAATATTTGGTGGATTATACTTTTCATCCTCAAATAATTGATCATGGATTTTTTTTTATCCTTCTTTAAACACAAATTGAGATGAATCAATGGAAGATGCAATTTGAGACTCTTTCAAATCATTTCTTGATTTACCCATGGATAATTGATGAGAATAAAAATTAATATATTCATGGGCAGAACTATTTTCCTCCTTATCTTCTATTTGGTAATCTCTATTAATTTGTACCTGATTATATAATGTTGAATTCTCTCCAAGGTAATATGGAACACACAATTGCATAACATTAAGATCAAAAATATCAGGGTACAAGGAATAATATTAGAAGAATTGAGGAGACGAAATGCATCTCTTGAAATGATAGGTATATACGTTTTGAAATCTGGTTTTGTTTCCTCTCCTTGTACAAACTGATCAACCTCTATTGTATTCTCTTTTAAAGAGTACGAGATAGTTTCTAAGAGACAATTTGGTTCATTGTGTAAAGGAAAATGTGAGAGCAAATCACTAGAGATAGAAGGTTGATTAATAGTTTGCCTAATGATTTTGTCTCCTACTAATTGATCATGGATCTGTTCAACTAAATTAGGGGAAGTTTTATCGTCCACTTTACATTCGACCTCTTTTACTTTATAAACCGTTATAAAATCTATGAGAGTGTGACAACTATCATCTTTTAAAGTGAAGGTTTCTTTTTCGACAGGAGGAGACATCATTAACAAAGAATGATTAGAGGTGACGATTGCATTTTGTAAAAGATGATGTTGCTCATGATTTGCCAAAATGAAAGAAGTTGACAAAAATTGTGGTGTTTCAAAATCTTCAAGATCAACATCAAAATTTGAACCATCTTGAGATTGAGTGTTAGTGCTCAATTCAGATTAGTTAACAATTAATTGATCTCGCTTGTCTGAGAGAGAAACGAGATATTCAAACCATTCATTAATAAGCGACATTTCTTTCAAAGGGAATCTAGTACAAACATGTATGAACCTAATTGCAAAATCATTGAATGATTCATCATTTTCTTTCCTTAAACAACTTAATTATTCACTTAATTCATCATAATCATAATTGTTAAAATCTGATAAAAACTCAATTACAAACTCAGACAAAGAATGAATCGAATTAGCTGGAAAATATTCAAACCAATATTTAACCCGACCTCAGAAAGTGAGTGAACAATCTGCATGTAACATTAGGATCAGTGATATTATGTCTTAAACATTCATAAAAAAATTTAGAAATATGGTCTACTGCAGATGTGTTCCCTTCATCATCAAAGGTGAGTTTTGAAAAGAGATCAGCTGTCTTGTTGGGAATAATTGGTAATGAGACATTGAAAGCATGTTCCAACACAGTGATTTGGGCAGGAGCCATGAAAAATTAAGAAATTGAAGAAATTGACTCCAAATAGTTAGCTTGTCATCTAACCTTCCTTGTAGTGCATTATAAGATGACACAGAAGAAGCATTTATAAATTTGGAATTATGAAAGGCTAAGGGGTGAAGCATTTAATCATTAAATTGACCTCGGCCCTCCTTCTAGCGCCATTTGTTGAATTGACACGCCGTCAACTGGGAGAATAGATCCAGACCGAGGTTGTCTAATTAACCCAAGCCGTTTGGTATGACCTATCCTGACGGGTTTAATGGCTTCGTTAGCCAACTAGGGTCCTAAAACAATGAAAGGAAATAAACTAACCTAAAGCTATAACTATAACAATCAATACACTAATTACAAATGTACAACAAAAGTGTTAATATACAATTGATTATAAACAATTTATATACAATTTACAAGGTTTGCATAGAATCTTGCGAAAATGATTGTTTGATAAAGTTTTTGAATCAAATATGAACAACACTTCTTTTGGGTTTTTTAAAGATATTAAACAAATAAATACTAAATGAATACGATTGAAACAATAACACAAAAACAATCAAAGTTAATTAATGCAATCATCGTTTCATTCGTAAACAACTCTAAATAAAAGAAAATAATGCATCTACTAACCTCTAACTAATCAGTCATCCAAAATCTAAGTTCCTTTCGTGCGTTGTATGAGCTCCTGTTTGTCCTGTATTAAGAGGAAACCTATGACAGGGACAAATATAAATCTTCTTGAAGATATTCAAGGAAGTATTTCATGCATTTGGAGTGAATTTAAAACAACAACAAAAAAAAACAATTAATATCCTGTGATCTCAAGATAATCAATAGCGGAGGACGAGAGAAATCTCAATCCTGGACATTGATGTTATGAATCATTTAATAACATAGGTAAACTCAAAGATAATTAAATAATTGCTTGATCACAGATGCAAACTAGATCAACAGATCATGGACAACATTTAAATATTTGTTGATATGAAATATTATATTATGACAAGACTAAAGCTAAATCATTAATAATCACATCTCATAACATAGAAGCAACAAGAGAATAAATAAGACTAGCATTTTACAATTCACATAGGACTAAAGCCAAAAGCAAACTGTTCTCCTATATTGCTTCCACAAATTATATGTCCATACTGTAATCCAGGAAAAATCGTCTTTTCATCACTAAACAACAAAAACTATTTAAACAAGTCTTGGATCAATAACCTCTTATCATGCAAGATAGAGGATGATCCCTAAAAATCAGATTGTTTTGCAAAAATAGAATAACAAAAAGATACTCCTATAGGAGTTTGTTCATCAAAATTAATTACATAAATGAAATTGTTTAAACTTTAAACAAAATGAAAAGCCACTAAGCGATTGAGCATATAAATCATGATTTCTTCTCCTTGAAAATAGCATTATAAACTGTTGTTTTCCTGAAAAAGAAAAAACGAAATTGAATTTTAAATAAAAAAAAAGTGCAAACTAATAATTTCAAAAGAAAAGCTACAGGTTTCTGTAGCTAGTCTAAAATAGTAAAAATACAATAAAAAATAAAAAATAAAATCTATCTATTTATTTTTTAAACAGAACCAAATCAAAAAAGAATCAAAACAACTTTTTACCATTTCAGATATTAGACAAAGAAGCATCTGATAAACCCGAATTTATGATGGTGTTGGAATTCGTTGAGTTTTTTGATAATTACATTACCAGCATGCTTAATCCTCTTGTTTGTAAAAATTGAGTCTGAATTACTATGTTTTGCATACCTGCCTTTTTTCTTGACAGTTGATTTGTTTAAAACCACCTGAGTTGGCTCATGAATAGGAACCACAGGAAACCTGTCCTTTAACACATCTAAAACTTCCTCCAATGATTTTCTGGGCATGAAATCAGACCATTGCTTTCTCTCCATGGGTTTCGAACAACAACAGAGGGTCGATCTATGATAGCATGGTCTTCTTGTAGATCAACACACAGGTTTTCAACAATAGGGTTAGACATGCAAGAGCTGGGGTTTTTATTGAGATGGAGAGGCAATTCTACTGTAGTCTCAGGTAGGGTAAAATCATTTCGAAACAAGAAATCTTCCCAAGTATCCCCAACCTTAGATAGATGCGACGACACAAGAATTCGAATTAGACCATGGTGAAAAAAAATCGACAGTGGGTTAAACTTCCGTTTCTGATAAAGATTAATCATTTTATGCAGATTCATAACAGATAGAAAGACATATAAGCTTGAACCCTAACCAAACTCATAACAAGCTTGAATCTCTGAACAAAAAAAAAACAAAAACGCTTACCTCAGCCGCAAAGAA
This sequence comes from Picea engelmannii, assembly GCA_009831015.1. Classification (NCBI taxonomy): domain Eukaryota; kingdom Viridiplantae; phylum Streptophyta; class Pinopsida; order Pinales; family Pinaceae; genus Picea; species Picea engelmannii. Next base: position 243,242 of record ML803538.1, read on the forward strand.
ATTCTGATATTTTTACCTCCAAATAACGAGATGTATCTCTGAAACTGTGTGGTTTCTGAGAAAACTGTCCGCGTGGAAGGTAAATGACCCCATTTCCGAAATGGGTTTTAAGGGGTTTGGGCAAATTCGTAACCGTTTGCTCAGGAACCTTCCCGCAAAAACGTGACTCATGCAATCAATTACGGGTTTTTAAAACAAAAAAAAAACTCAAAGTCATTTAGTTGGATTCGCATCACAGGTGCCATGACAAATGTAACCAAAATGCAACAGGGATTCCTCTGGATAGTTTTAGGTTCGAATCGTGGGAGCAGCAGGAACAAGTTCGAATGGAGAGTGGAAACACAACAATAACATAGCCTATGTGTTATCATAACTCGAATAGTGGGAGTGAAAACTAGGGGTTTGATTGTAATCCTTACCGTCCCTTGTGATGAAAGCCAAAACTACAGAGTACCGAAACCCTATGCATGTAATGAATGGCTCATTAATATGTTAAGCCAGCAAGGTGAGGTGAGGACGAGAGTACAACAGGTATGTATTCATTTGTATGAATACTGATACGACCATTGAAAAAAAGGATATCAAAAATTAACCAAAGTTCTTCATGTATCAAAGCAATTCGATAATGAACTATCAAACCATTGAAACAATAAGAATCGTATTAACAAAAAAAAAAAATGGATCAATCAACCATTTCGAAAAATTTGCATTTTAATTACATATGGGTGTCTTTTAAAAAGATGTTTCCAAGGCACAAAATTATAAAACCAAGCCAAGTTTTATGTTTAATTCATGCTTACAGTCATGAATTAAAAATAAAACAAACAAAGATGCAAATAATAAAAATTTAATAAGGAAATATTTTAATCCAACAATCATTTCGAAACTCTAAAAAATGTTTACACATTCGAAGGTGATGGCAGCTACATAAAAAGATATAATCTTTTTACAGGAACTCAGATTGTGATAAGAATCGAAAAATATTGGTGGCTGCCAACAGGGCGCAAGGGTTAGAGAGAGGGTTTGTGTGGCCGCTTGAGACAGTTTAGTATTTGGCCGATTCCTTCAGACCCATTAGAGAGCTAGCCAGGGCGCACCGTCACTTGTCGTCAGTTTTCGACTGTAGAATCTCCCGGAAAGAAGAAAACAATCAACAATTCATCAACACTTCAGAGGAGCTTCCACCTTTGGATGAGAAGGGGCAACTAGAGTTGATTTCAGAGTAGGTACTGGAGTTCCGAGAGCGGAGATTGAGGAGCAGGGTCTGTTGACCACCTATTCAACTAGGGGGTCAACTCCATGTAACATGAAGATATGCACCTAATGGTGCTACCAAGTTGAAGACTTGTTGGTTCTACAAAGCAGTTTTGACCTTCAGCATTTTGTTGTAATTGAAATTTTCGCTCCCCTGCGTGGGATAATAATGTAATAGGTCTACATGGATCATAGTTTAAGTCTGTTGCATTAGGACTTCTTCATTAGGAGAGTTCCTTTTACTGAGTGTTTTTTATCCTCAGGTCATTAATTGGGCTTTTCAGCCTCATTAATTTCCCTTGAGTTTTTCACTCCCCACAATAATTTCTCCAAAGTAGTGAAAGGCGTTCTAATGGACGAGACCTATGTAACTAAGGTCTATGAATGTTGTAAATGACCATGTTAGACATGTTCTAGAGTCTCGCGGAATTCCATTAAGTTTTGATAGGAGTTTTTTTATAATGAAAATTCCCGCAAGCTGGGGATTTTTAATTATTTTCGATATAAAATGTAAAAAAGTGGTCTTTGGGCATTTTGTATAGGGGTATGTGTACTCAAATCAAATGGTTCATACACCCCTACACCCTTGGACCAAGTCTTAGCTCATTTGGACAAGTTTTGCTCGGTCTTTGTCCATGAGGAGTCAAAGTCAGTCAAAAATCAGCATGTAATTGGCTTAATTAAAATTGTCGA
>ML803538.1:251370-264774 GCA_009831015.1 Picea engelmannii
GTTTGACTCTCATTGAAAGATTTGCATTTGCATTGTTGCTTTCCATATAGGCTAGTTTCCCCTCACCTTTAACAAACTAAAATTAACTCCTAGAATTCATCTAATAATTCACATAGTAACTAGGGTCTACCCCCCTTGGCTTCTCTAGGAGTAAGCCTAGATGGAAGAGGTTCAAGTCAAAGTGACAGCGTGGGCTTTGAACCTAGGCATTGTGCCTCCAAGGACACACTAAGTGAGCAGGACTTAGCTCACGTCTACATGTGTGTATTAGGACGACAACAGGGTCATCAGGGAGTGTTTGATTAGATGGAGAGGGATTCCAGTGGAGGATGCTACTTGGGAGAATGAGCAAGTTTTGCAACCCCTTGGATTGGTATTGCTTGAGGACAAGCAATCTCGAGAAGGGAACATTGTAATGTCCCTTTTCGAGTAGGAGCTCCAAAGAGGAGGGCATAGTAGTCTAAACATGTTCGTTAGATTATAGCCAGGTAGATTCAGGGGAAAACATGGTCACTTGATGTTACTTTACTAGAGAATGTTATAATTTGAAAGTGACATTAAGTGAAAAGTGGGTAAAAGCGCTTTTAAGTGATATTGAGCTAAAAATAGAAGGGTGCATAAGTTAGGGAGCTAAATTTAGAAGTCATTGGAGAATTAGGGTTTCAAAAAGGTATATGAGGAGAAAAGCGACCTAATTCCTCATTATGCATATTTTGTGATTTGAGAGCGAGCTCTGAGGTGACTTCACAGATTTAGGCGAATCAATGACTTTGTGGATTCCAGGAGTTATACACCTAGAGGTTGATTTCGGTGTTGAGAGACACACGCTAGTCACCGAGGAGATCATAGAGATCTTCCATCGATCTTTAGCAACAGTTACACAGGATGCAACAGTTACACAGGTTGCAATAGCAAGGGCACACTTATATTGGGTGAGGGCACAACTTCTGAGGAGACTTAGAGATTCGACTTGTCCCAGCTAGGGAGAATCCAGTGATTCCCTTCCGACCCAGTTGAGGGGAAGGCAGGGCGCATCTATTGATTGGTTTAGGGTCCCAGAGAGATCACCAGATCAGAGCTAGGGAAACCCTTCCGACCCATTATAGAGGAGCCTAAGGCGCTCAGTTTGAGACTATTACAACCAGATTCTGACGGTGGAATCTCTAGGGTGCAGTTGTTGGCAGCAGTTGGGGCGCATTCCCTCAGGGGGATCCATCCAGGATCCGTACAGATTTGCAGAGGGCCGATCTTCAGTTGGACAGACACAAAGAGTGTGCACGAGGTCAGGGTGCATTGTTTGAGACAAATTCCAGGAAGATCCGAGGAGTTTAGCCACTAGGGCGAAGTTTCCAGTCTTTCAGCAGTTGATGTATGAGTTGTCGTAGCATGCAACAGATCCTACAACTCATCCATTGATCTAACAACCTTCTTCTATTTCTAGGTATCATTGTTTCAGTTTGCTTATTGTGCCTAAGATCCTTTTGTCTCTGATCTAGCTGAGAGATTTATTTTACTCAGCCGCATGCGGCATTGAAACATTCATTTTCATAATACATTGTTGCAGTTGTTCTGTGTCTTTATCTTTTGCGTACTTGCTTATATATTGTTAAACAATTGTAATCACATGCAAAATCACCACGCATGTTAAAACCAATCACTAAACGCATCCAGAAACCCAAAGTGTATCGGTTCCAACAACAAATAATCATCAGTAGAGGCATATATTCTGATATGCGGAATTAGGGATATTACAGTAAACCACTTCCAATTATTATTTGCACAGTGGTATAAGACATGAATGAAAACTAGTTGTGAAAAATTCCATGGCTTTGCCTGCTAGTTCGGTTCCTTGTGGCGAATCAATTTGGTTCATATCATGAATATCCAAAATAAATGGAATAAGATAAAAGAATCCATGTGGATTAAAGTATTATATTGAATAAAATACGAGAGATGATGATAGAATGATAGAATTACAACGAGGGGCCCCATATATATACCCAAATGGTGCCTTTTCACTAAAATCATGTCCTTTAGGTAAGACATGTATTTTCATTAGGATGTGTCTTTTCATTAGTTATTGGTTATTAATTATTATTATTATTCATATTTATATATATTTATGTTTATTACATTGCTTTCCCCTTTAGAAATGCTTTGACCTCAAATCATATTTATGGAAAGGCTTTACGTTTTTGCTTTGGCTTGTAATTCCTTCCCATGATTCTTTCCTCTGGATGCTATCATAGTTGACGATACAAGGTGATATGAGTTACGAAGAATTGAGCATAATTGTCAAATTGTCGAAGGGTTAGACTACCCTAATTCAATTTTCTACAAAATTGTGTGGCAATGACTTCTGTGATTTGGGATTTGATAAGATTCCACACTTGAGCTTCTCTTCAATATAATAGGGTCTTTACTTAGCTTCTCATATTGACTTCATCTTTGGTTAGCTTGTTGAATAATATGATGACTTTTATAATTTGGATGATGATAAGGCATCCTTGGATCTTGTGTCTTATTTTTGAAAAGCTCATCTTTTGATACTTTTGATGATATGTTGGTTGATAATATTTCATTTTGAACTATATTGATTCCTTTTTCCATAGTTTGGGTTTTTACAACTAATAATTTCTCTATTTCAACGAGGTCAGTCATTGCTTCCTTATCAATTTGTGATTCCCTGCTGGTAAGTTTCTTTAGTGTTTCTTGTTGAGACTTCTTTTCATCTTTTAACTGCCTAATCTATGCAATCATGTTTCGACTATGATTCTTAAGGCGATAAATTTTCATCCTTATGTGCGATAACTTCGTCAAATTCTTTTTGCATCTTTGGCATTGGCCACTCATTTTTCTGAAGGATCAACTTTTATATATCTTTAAGTTCTTTTGATGAGGGTGCTACTGAATCTGATTTTATTGTAATGCCTTGAAATGCCATCTTCTTCTTCTTATAGGAGAATGCCAAAAAACAATTCTGCATGTTTAAGATGAAGGTACCCATTTTTTCAAGTTAGGTTGAATCGAGAATTATGCCAACCTATTTTTTATACATAGTTGTAACATTGAATTGAGATATGTATTCATAATCATCAATTGTTACTTTCAAGTCCTTAATTTCATATTGTCCCTTGCGAAAAATGATTTTATTTTTTATTATATTTGGCTCAGGAAATAATAATCGATTTGCCAAAATGATGTTAATGTAATTTACCTAATGTTTCACATTGATAATGATGTTAATCTCTTTTTCTTGAATACTCCCTTTTAATGTTAATAATCCAAAGCATGGAGTTGAAACACCTTTATAAGAATTTTTTCCTTCCTTCATTTTATCAACCATTTTTAAACCCCTTTTTACTTCCTTAGAAAATTACCTACTTTAGAAACTTAAATGGCTCTTTAAAATAAGCCTTTATAGAGTTCGATTTATGACCTTGGTAAAATTATCTTTTTATACTTCAAACACCGTCCCACCCTTTCGATTGAGTGTACCTTTGATACTTAGATGATATATATAATTAATATATATCGAGTATTCAACATGCATAATTAATTACGTTTCAATTTGACTTAGCAAGTTAACAAATTATTATATGTGAGGGAATTTATGAGATAAGGTCATGATGGTTGGATGATCCAAATCGTCGAATTAATAAAGTGGTGGATACCAATTTCACAGCAAACAACTTTTATTCGATTCTTTCAAAATAATAGTGGCGGCTTGGTTTCAAGTGGAGGTCGCTCCACATGTGCACATTGATTGGTGGAGGCTAGTATATAGGAGACTGTATGATAGTAGATAGAATTTAAGGCGACGAGGGTCGTATGTTATGATAGCAACAACTGTGCAACATATAGGTTTTTGTATTGCATTCGGGGACAATAATTGTGGCTAAGTGAAATTGCATGAGTGGGTTGTATGAAAAAGATACAGAACATGCAAAATCATATGAGATCCTTCAAATTTGTATGGATTTTCACCAAAGATTTAATAGGCTTGGCGATTATATGTTGTTTAGTCTATTACATTTATGGGATGAACTGGTAGTAGCACGAAGTACCGTGGTAGCTATTATACAGACAACTTAAGGCGAGTGTTGTATGGAAGGAAAAAGATCACTATTTTTTTTGTTTATTAACTATTTGAAATTGATTTTTTCTACAGTGATATTTGGGAGTGAAATATCTTATTCTTTTTTTTTTAATAATAAATAGCCAAAAGCCAGTGGTGGTCAAAGATCGATAAATAGAGAAGCTTAGAAAAATGGGGTTAGCCAAAAGCCAGATTAGACAAAGTCTGAATGAAATGTGGCCAATGGCTAGGATCAGAAAATGAAGCTCTAATACCAAATGTGTCGAATCACTCTGTTTCATATCATGAATATCCAAAATAAATGAAATAATATAAAAGAATCCACGTGGATTAAAATATAATATTGAATCAAATATGAGAGATGATGATGGAATAATAGAATTACAATGAGGGCACCTCTATATATACCCAAATGGTCGCCTTTTCACTAAAACTCATGTCCTTTAGTTAAGACATGTCCTTTCATTAGGATGTGTCTTTTCATTAGTTATTAGTTATTAATTATTATTATTATTATTATTATTTATATTTATGATTTTATCTATATTTATGTTTATTACATTCCTTGAGAATTGGCTCTATGGAAAAAGCATGGAAATATTCTATATAATCCCAGACAACATCTCTATATAGTTTAAAGCTTTGATTTTTTGCTAAACGTTGCTCCCTAACTTGTTGCATTATCAAGTCAGGGTCACCTTAAAATCTTCAAAACATTAATTTTTAATTTTTTAGCGAGGTTAAGACCGAAAATTAAAGATTCATACTTTGCTACATTATTAGTGCAATTAAATCCCAACATGATTGAAAAGGGAAATGGATGTGCTAAAGGAGATGTAAGAATCACACCGATGCGTGATCCATATCTAGCTCTAGCACCATCAAAGTGCATGGTCCAAAGGGAGTGTGTATGAGGTGGAGTCTGGATTGGCCAATTTGGTGGCTTAGGTGTTGCAAGTCCCCACGAATCATCTCTATCGAATGCCCGAAATGAATTTTGGGAAAAATCCATTTTCGGTGTTAATATGATCTCTAATCCCTCGAATATGTTGAGCATTTTGGATTTGGTGATGTGCTAAAATCCATAAAGGGGCCTTCCCATCCATTCCCCGTGTCAATGTTTTGCCATCAAGGGCCACCCCTTTGTTTTTTAAGTTAGGGAGGCCCAAACCCCCTTGATCTCAAGATAAGCTCATTTAATCACCAATCTTTCTTTGTAAATGATCCAAGTCTTTATACATATTCTAAAATATTGTGAAAGACTGATTTTTAAATTTTTTTCTAATATGCAATTTGTCTAGTTGATATGGCTTGTTATTGGACATACATCTCAATTGAGTGTTTACCTAGTATTGCATGTGTGCTGGTTACACATTTTTACAAAGTTTGCATGATTGCTAATCTACTTGGCATTTTTCTCATGAAGGGTTGTTTTAATAGTGTAGATTAGGAAGGTCATAATATATTAGTATATTGTTAGTTGTACAACATCGCTACTTGGTCGATATAAAATGGGTTCCAATCTGAACTCTAAACATAGCTTGTAAACTCTCAAAAATATGAATAAGTTTTTTTTGAGCTCCCGCTTTGTATCAACATCATTGTACTTGGCAGTCCCATTGACCTACTTCAGTGGTCATTAGTTGGACATTAATAAAATTATCTTATCTTATCTCAACAGTAACAAGGGATCTTAAAAGAACAAAGTGTTATACAAGTGCCAATCTGGTCACATTCTTGGTTCTCTTGTTATATCAAAACTTTAATGAAAACCTCAATTAGATTGATCTCACTATACATCATAGTGGTTTACCAAAGGAATTTTCTTGTAGAAGCATTATAGTTTTTAAAGCATTAAAATGCTTGCTTGAACATAGCCTTAAATCTAGCAGAGTAGTTTTTACAATGTAGATGCATTTTTATATCGATCCAATCTTGTGCTTTTATACTCATCAGTTGGTAGAAACTTGTTCTCATGCTGAAGATTCTCCATTTTTTCACTGCTTCCTTGTGGTCCCTTGCTTTAATTTCTACTTATGTTTTGAAGTGTACTGTGAAAGGTTCGCTTGTAATTTTAGTACTTTTAGACTACCATAATAATAACTGTCTAAGCTGATAGTTGTGCATTGTGTTTTGTTGTTTGTGTTACTGAAGGATATGAGGCTCTCAATTTGAGGTACATGTCAAACTCTTGCTATTATTGAAATTATATTTACCTAGAATCTTAATTTGTGTCACTTGCACCTTTTACCATCAACATCCTTGTGAAGGCCAAATTTGAATGATCTCGGTGATATTACCTAATTTTGTAAGCCTTTTTGACAATCTCATACAGTTGAGTTAAAACTAGTTCCACATGAACCAAAACAGGGCCGGTCATAATAATCTTCTAATTTGATTAGCGGTTTCCATTTTGATGTCTAATGCTTCATTTTGAAGACACAGAGAAACAAATTCTGTTGATAAGTAAACAGTTATCAAAATCAACGCAACTGCAATAATGGTATTGCGACTTTAAGTTCCTACCCTTGTCAATAAAGATAATCGTCTAAAAGATTGAACAATCATGAATAGCCTAAGCTAAGTCACAAAAGGCTGTACTTGAATAGACATGTGATCATTTTCTCTCATTTTAAGGCACTATTGTTAGATTATTGTTATAATGGTCATATTTAATTAGGAGTTTTGTTAATGTACATTGAGTACTTTTGTTATAATGTTAATTTATATAATAAGGGTAGGTGAGGTCATAACATAACTTAATTATTTAATTAATAAAATAAGCTTGAAAATGGGTGTTATATAAATTACACAACGTATGTGTCTTTCCTTGTATATTGTGACATTACTCCATTCAACAATTAAGCAAGTACATTTTCTCTCTCTTCAATTTCTTCCTTGCATTTATGTGTATTGTGTGTGGCTTTGACATTGTATTAGTATGAAACTTTCCCAAGCCCTAGGTGACTAAATTCATTATGATCTCAATCAAACAAGTAGAATGCTGAATTTAATTAATCTAGAAATAAATTTCAGACCATAGCATTAATGACACAATAGCTGGAAATCAAATAGCAAAAACATATCTAGAAAATGGGTGTTACATAAATTACACAACGTATGCGTCTTTCCTTGTATATTGTGACTGCTACCCTCTCAAGGGTAGCAACCTTTGGATACCCTTACAACTGTATCATGTACTTTTTTGCACGAGCTATCATTCATCTTTGACTAGTTCCAAACTTAGTCCCTTCTATTCTCCAATCGTGATATGATGCTCGATTGATGAACCATGATGTACTTACTTCAGATGCTCAGATACTCCTTGGTGGTCCAAGTCACTCCATTGATACTCCATGCGTAATATTTGTTTAGACATGATGATATAAGCCCTTGGCATGTCATGAAGTTGTGGTTTAATGTCATGGACATGCGAACAACTTTCCATTTTTAGCAGTGGACGCATGGTGGTGGTCTCCTAGTCATCCCGAGCATTCTTGGAGAGTTTGGGTCAGTTTCAACAAGTTTTAAATTTTTGGGACTGAATGACTATTTTTGGAAATCTCTATTTTTAGTAGTTATCATCATCTCCAACACTGACAAGGGGCAGGCTCAGATTTCAACATGTGGCAGAGTTTAAGTGTGATGTGGCATCTACATGGCACCATTTGACCAAAGGCACATCTCCTTAACTCTCTATGTACTACTTTCCCCCTTCGACTTTAATACCTCACTCACCTTTATCCTACCTTTATTAATTAAAGTGTATCTCCTCCTTTTAATCAATTAATTAATTTCCCTTGTCTTATTCTAACCCCCTTCCTTTCAAACATATCCTTTAACCCCTTTTCCTAACACTAACCCACCTATTCATATGTCCACACCTTTATTAACTAAAGTGAATCCCCCCTTTTAATTAATTAATTAAAGTGTTCTTTATGTAATGTCCCCCACCTCTTGATGAAGAGGTTTGGGAAGACTTAGTGGTCTAGACATCCCCACTAGACCATAGTCTCATATAGCATGGGGAAAGGTCAGCTAACTCAATGTTATATTTTGAAGTTGACTTGGAAAAAGGGAAAAAGAATAAAAAGTAACTCAATGAAGAATTAGAACGCTGGAGGTTGAGTTAGGAGTTGACCTAGGGGTTAAACTAACTCAACAGGGAAATAGAATGGAAGTATAAAGGAAAGGCTAGGGTGCACCTTTCATGACATCTTGGATATTTTGGTATTTGCTTGTTGAGCTCTTGAGCACACAGTTTTGAGGGTTTTGAGATTACAAATCCTAGAGAACAACTCAGTGGTGAAAGATTCCACTCACCTTGTTCCAAGCTTGGTCTCGGGGATGAAATACTCCACCCACACCATTCTACACTCATCACAGGTTCCTTCATCGATTCAGGAGGGCAGCAGGGCCGTCCCATTAAGGGTTTTCCAGCAGGGGCGCACCATTGCATGAAGATAAGTTCGTTCCAACATTGTGACAGCCTGACAGGGCCTAGAGACATTCTAGCACTTGGGTTTTGCTTGCAGGACCTTGCTCATCAGTTTGGAGGCATTTTGGAGGAGTTACTTCGGCCAGATTATTATCTACAGGTTTGGGACAACAGCGTATTGGTGATTCAGATATTGTCAGATCCAGGGGGTTATACCTCAGAGCTAGTTGTGAAACTTCTCCCAGTGACTTGTGGCAGCTCGATCTATCATCCTAGAGAGTTTCAGGAGTTTTGGAGGCTTCCTTCATCAGGGCTGAATTATTAGGCACTTCAGGGTTTCAGGAGGGCACAGTCTTGATTAGGGTTTTGGCAGTTTGGAGGAGGAAGACTTGGCATTTGGACTTCATACTTCAGGGAAGGGTTTCCCTTGTCCTGATCTATCCTTTGGTGAAGTTTGGCATCGTTTGGAGGTCTCCTTCAGTTGGGCCGAAACCTTGGCTTTCTCATCCATCCAGCAGGACGTGCCAGCAACTAGGGGGTTGGACGTAACCCTAGCTCTTCTTGTATTTGGGTCTTCATCATATATTCAGCCTTTGGAGGCCTATTTTGTATTGTCGGGAGCATTTTGTAGTAGCTCATATCTTCTATCTCGGAGCCATTTGATGTTATTCCATATCTGCTTCTATATTGTATCAGGTTCATGCTTTCATAATATTAAAGGTCAGATCTATGCTTGTGGAGTTCCATATCTTGTGTGTTGATTAGATCTTGCATTATTTTGACATCTTCATAATCCATGCTGAATAACTAAATATAACCCTAAGGCCGAAACTTGAGAGGCCAACCTGCACATAAAGACAATCAAACAATTAATTCAGTGGTTAGCTAGTGTTCCCCAGTGAAAAAATTGGCTTGGGAACATTACAGTGGTATCAGAGCTTCGATCCTCCCATACTGTGAGGATTAGCGCATGCAGAAGTTCAGTGGTATCTATATGGGCTGAAGGAAGAAACAAACAAGTGAAACAGAAGCCGAGATGGAGGGTTCAGGTGATGACGTTGAGCCACAGGGCTTGGCATTCTTAGCACAAGAATTCCAGAAGTCCATAAACCAGACATAAAGTACATTGGTCAACCACTTACAGGAGTACCAAGAAACAAATTGTAGGGGACACGCTGAAATATCTGAGACCTTGAGGAAGGTAGATGCAAACCAGACTAGGATAGCAACAATGTTGATGGAAATGAGTCACAAGGGGAAAGGTCCAGAGGCGTATGACAACAGGGAGACGAGTGGATCTCATGGAGGGAACAGGTATCATCCAGAGCATATTCCCTATCATCAGTCTGAGGGGAGCCATGGAGGGGGAGCACCACATGGACAAACAGGTAGCAGGGCTACTCCTAGACCATACTTGCCCACGCTCACAGATGAACCCACACAACATGAACCCATAGATGACTTTGTTGAGCAGATGACGCAATGTACCAGGGAATACAGCGATTTGAGTATAACAGTTCAGAGGCAAATGACCCTTGATTAGTACTCTCAACTCAAATTCAGGAGCAAACCTAGGCCGAACCACATAAGCAATTATGAGTTTGAGTGCAGGGCTGGAAAAATGGAAATCCCATACTTCGATGGATCGACCAAGATGACTGCATAGGCGTGGGTACAAAAAATGGATACGTACCTGCAGCTTAACCCTATGAGGGAGATAGAGGCCATCAAGTTTGCCACCAGGTACTTGGATGGTAAAGCTCATGATTGGTGGTATCATGGATTGACCACACTAGGCCACAATCAGATAGTGGCATACATAGAGTTCACTCAAAAACTCATTGACAGGTTTGACCAGGGGGATCCTAAGCTACATTTCCGAGAGCTCACACAACTCAGACAGACAGGAGCACTAGAGGTGTACATTGAGGAATTCCATAGCCTAGCAGTCATGGTGCAGGACGTATCACTATCTAGACTCATGATGCTCTTCACTGAGGGGTTGATGGAACCCTTGAAGGGTTGGGTGAAGGCTTTTAAGCCCACCAACTTGCAGGATGCCATATGGAGGACGAGAGATCTAGGGCTAGTTGCAAAACCGAAATTTGTGCCTAGACCACCCCTTAACATCGGAGGTAGAGACCAAAGACCTCCATTGAACCCAGGAGGACGAGACCCAAAGGGGTTTGACAGGGGAAGAGGCAAGATGGACGAGAATACCATAAGAGAATTAAGGAGGAAGCAACTATTCTACACATGCAAAGAGCCATGGAACCCATCCCACAAATGCATGGGCCATGGCCAAGTTCACTACATAGAGATGACATCAAACAATGAAGAAGAGGAGGATTTCGACCACATCCAGAACATGGAAGCAGACACCACCGAAACTGCAGAGGAGGAGGCTACATGTCATGACAGTACGGCAGGGGAGAGAGCTACCTTAGCATCCATTAGTGGGGTGCCCAAGTACAACACCTTCAGGATGAGAGGAGTCTTGCAGGGACAAAAGGTGTCAATGTTGATTGATGGGGGAGCCTCCCACAACTTCATTGAATCAACATTACTATAGAGGAGGCACATACCCACGGTTGAGTTTGAAGGATTCATTATTATGGAGAGATTTATTCATTATTATGTTCGGATTTTTGTGGCAGCAACACATTCTTTCTACCTTTCTATTCTCTCTCCCTCTCCTCTCTCATTCTATAGGCTAGCTACTTTCTCTTGAGCAAGGGTGATCATTGTAATGGTTGTGAGCTTGTTGATTGTGGTGCAATCAACCCTTTGACAAGTCAATAATAAAGAGGTTTTGTGTTTGTGTCGAACCTTACTTCTTGTTGGTATTTGATTTAATTCTTGCAATTGATTAAGTAGTTCTTACTACTCATTATGGTTTTAATTGATCTCTTGAGTAGTTTCCTTCTTTATTTCTCTTCTATTTCTCTTGTGCTAACCCTGCAGGATCCCTCCAAGCTAAAACTATCTTTTATCCTCATGTCTTGGGCGGAATTAACACACTATCCAAGACATTACAGCTGTTGTTTTTTGTCATTAAATGCAGAAAATCAGACTTAGGGACAACAACAAATCACCTTAGGGACTCCCTTCTGAGGCTGGCAAGCACCAGCCCAAACGGAGAGGGGTCTAGCCCATGACAATTTGGGGCCTTACTTCTTTAATCAACCATTTTTGCATCGCTGATATATCAGATTTATTAGCTCAATTGGAGGGTGGAAAAGTGTGCTAACAAATTGGTGCCACCTCTGGGGAACGCAAGCCTTGGTGACAACAACATCGGTGAGTTTTTACTTTAATTGCTTTATTTTTCTGACTCACTTGGCGACTCCACAAGATACTTACACAAGAAGATATTTCAGTTTCGATTCCCTCACAAGGTCTAGTTTCGAGCTTGAAGTAACTCGAACATCTTTCTGGAACAAGACTATCCTTTTACCAAGAACTCCTCTCGAAGTTGGTAAGTGTATGAGTTCTTAGGTAATTTCTTTTTCGACAAGCACTATGGTGAGTGTATCTTCAACATCCTCATCCTTTGTTTTATTTCCATCTAGAGCTAGTAGTAGGGTAGCAATTGTGGTTGTTTCTATTTGAGATTAACAATAGACTGTTGTTGTGAGGCCACCAATAAGGTGGATATTTTCTGCTCTTGACCCACTAAGTTTTGTTGCATTCCCAGATTATCCTCATGACTTACCTGCACGTAAATGGCTTAAACGCATACCTTTGTTTGTAGGGAGGTTGGGAGAATCAGTTGAGGATCACTTGGCTAAATTTTTACAAGTGGTGGGCGATTTTGATGTGGAACATGAGGATATGGTGATCAGGATGTTTGTGTCGACCCTCGAGGGGGGGCATGAGCATGGTACAAATCCCTTCCTTATGCTTCGATTGATGGATGGGATTCCTTCCAGGAGAAATTCATCGAGAGATGGGAAAATACACATGACATTTTCTTCTTATGCACAATTTTTTCAAGTATTAAAAAGCATGAAAGTGAAACTGTTTTCCAATTTAACGCTTGTTTTTCAAAATTTTACAATTGAATTTTTAATAGAGTAAGGCCTAACTACGTTGTTGCTTTGATGTATTATCTTGAGACATTTGATGGTATTTTTGGTGTTTTTATCAGGAATGAAGACCCTCAAAATCTGGAGAAAGCGCAAGCTACCGCTATGAAGTTAGAAATAAATTATCTAGCATCCCGTGACATCCTTCCGATCCATGTCCTAGACTTACCAGTGAAGGTAATTCCACTTGATGATCTTCAACCATTGGTTGTTACAGAAGTTTAAGAAGTCTGTGAAGATTAACACAGGGTTGCCGAAGCGTCCCCCCCCGGTTCGGACCCCCGAATCGCGCTCCCTCTCGTGCTCCGGCCCTCCCGAACCGCGCTTTCGACTTGCCTTTTGCGCTCCCTGCCGTTGCCCAAATCTCCCGCTCGCTCCCGGTCCGCTTCCCCCCACGCTCTCGAACCTATAGAACCCGCTCCCGACCCCCCGAAACCGCGCTCCCGGAGCGCTCCTAGACCCACGCGGGCGCTCCCCGAATTTTGGCCCGAAAAAGTGATTTTTTTTTGTTTTTATTTTTTATTTTTTTAATTTTTTGGCTTTGTGCGTGGGCCCTGTTATCGCACGGTTTGTAGGAAAGGTCCAAGAGCTTGAGTCAGGGCTTGAAACCGGCGTAACAGGAGCTTCCCCACCCATTGTCACCTCGATGGGGAGCTCTTTCTATTTAGGAGGGCAAGTCCAAGGGAGACGTCCCTAAGGCAATCTGGGTTTAAAGAAGGGCTAAAGGATGAAAGACCAAGATTAAGGTTCCCTTTCACAGATTGCTGCCCAAGTGAGAT
>ML803538.1:264874-276578 GCA_009831015.1 Picea engelmannii
CTATATGGTTTGTATTTGTATTTGTAAAATGTATTTCAATTTCTTACTTTGTATGTGTAATTGTTAGCAGCTAGAATCTAGATGGTTGATGCTTGAATGATTATTCATTAATGTACTACATAAGATTCATGGAATGATGGATACTATGGAATTTAGATGTCATTTCATATATTGGAAGTATCACAAACATACATGTTTCATAAATTTTGCATCTAGTTTGGCATTCTACATGTTTTCTTTTGAATATATATAAAAATGCTTTGGAGACGCTTCGATCCCGACTATTTTTTGAAAAATGCGCTCCCACGCTCTCGCTTCCCGCTCCCGCTCCCGCTTCGCTCCCATGCTCTGGCAACACTGGATTAACCACAACTTGCACCATATCAAGTTCCTAGGGATGAATAGGAGGGTGATAGCCCATTTTTAGATGATCCGGAACTAATAGCTGCACCATTTGAGTCACATGCAGAGTTTTGAGAAGATGAAGGTGAAGATTTGAATGCTCAAGAGTGTTCATTGGCTCCTCTCGTTAGTGAAGATGAAAAATTTCAAGAGGATGAAAAGTTTCAAGAGGAGGAGCCATAGGTTAACCAAGTAGAGATCAGTCAACATGTGATTTCATCTGTGCCCATCCCAGCAGAGGCTTCATCCTTTCCTATCATAGTAGTGGTTCAAGAACAACTTGATCAGATACCATTACAACAGGAGGAGCCACCTTTGGTTCCACCGGAGGATGATATCCCTTGCACTTTACCTATGGTCCCACAACTAGATCTTGTTCCTCAGCAGGATCCTATGACTGATCAGAGCTTAGATATTAGAGTTCATCATGACCCAGTGGAGCTCAGAATGATGGAGGTATTTTAGCAGGTTGATTCAAAGAGTTTTGGCTCTCATGCATTCACGCTTCTTACTGTTGAAATACCATGTTCTAAATCCCAACCAGTAGCCTTCAATCAACTAGCATCCTTCAACTATGCCTTCATTAGCAAATACATCAAGGCAATTTTGGGTCATATGAGATTTCACGATTGTTCCCCTTGGAAGGTTGACTTTGTTGACCTCTCTCGTCAGGATGATCATTTGGCTGCATGGTTACATTGGTCCTTTGAGTATGATGATTTAATCATGGCAGCTTTGAGGTGAAACTTTTGGGTTTAGGGTACTTGTCTTTCCTTTCAACATTGTCTTTTCATGTCTTTCCTTGTTGATTTTTTACAGTTTTAGGACAACAATTTTCTTTCCTTTGCAAGTGTCTTTCCTTTCAGTATTTATTTTTCATCCTTTGCTTTAAGTGTTGCTGATTTTTTCCAAATTATGTCAGCATGTGGTGGTGTCTTATGTGTCTTTCCTTTCATAGAATAAGTGGCTGTCCACTAGTGCTTTTCCTGGGTCAAAATGTGAATGTCTATCTTTCACATGCTGAGCCTTTGTGTCTATCAATTGAGTAAGCTTGGATGGGGGTCCCGTTTGTCATGTTCTTGCAGCATTGAGCCTTTAGGATGGGTAGTTTGAGGAGACATATGAGTGTCTTGAGTCATCTTATGTCTTGTCTCCTCATCTCTTATCATTGAGTCTTTTGCTTTGAGTTAGTTGTCCCCCTCATCCATCGATAGGGATATGGTACTTGGTTCTTTAGTCTTGATCTTCTTGAGTTATCACTTCACGTTGAGGGGAAAGAGACATCATTTCTCTTCATTTTAGCAGGTCATCTTGTATCGACTCCGACTCATTATCTATGGATGACCCAAAAGTAGAGCACCTTGGTGGCCGTTAGCCTCATTGGCGGTTATATCGCATCTGACAAGGTTGAATATCATTGGGCCTTGATTAGATGATCCTTGTCATTTTTTGACTTCCGAACATCTTTCACAATGACAAGTTGTGTTCGTACCTTTGGACCTATTATCCCCATTTTGTGGATAACTAAGGAGATTACGTCTTGAGTCCTTCAGGTTGCAGATATGGAGTGTCGAGAGGCCACATGACCAACAATATCCTTTTTGCAAAGCTAGAGACCCGCATAGCCAACACAGTGACTCAGCACTTGGTCATCATCCACACTAGCTTGCCACCACAGGTCACTTGGGTCTTGGTCCATGTGATACAATTCAGGTATGATGGTGGGTATCATTTTAATATTTGAGGCATTCTAGCTTGTGTATCAGAGGTTATTTGTGATTATGAGACATTTTGTTTGGAAACTATGCCTTTTACCTTGTTTAAATGCTGGTGGTTGGCTTGGGGCACTCAAGTAGATGGTCACCCTTAGGATGGGGTGTTTCTGGGAGCTTCCTTTGATGAGTCATTGTGCCACTCCTGACCATACTTACCAATTTCACTTACCAATTTCCATCATTATTTCCCCTCATGACATCATCTCTTGGGATTTTTGGGTAGATTGACCCTATAAGGGACCATTCCTCATTTCATGGGAAGAAGGGGCTGAAGGCCTAGAGGGGAGTTAACTGGCAAAAGATAAAAGCCTAATGAAAGAACCTTCCAGATGCTTTGCCCAGGGGATCCCGAGGAAGCAATGAAAAGCTTCTTCATAAGAAAATAAGGACCCCATGAAAAGAGTAAATAAAAATGCTTAAAGGATCAGTTGAGGATAGGGGGTCTCATCACGAGCCAACCTATCACATCCATGGGTATCTAAAGGTACGACATTACCATTTCTAGCCATCGTACCATGGTAATGGCTCTCAGTTGCATGGCTGAGGGAAAGGGGGTCTCATCACGAGCCAACCTTCTCATTTCCATGAAAGTACTTGTGGGTGACATTGTCGATATCTGGTCACCATACCAGGGCAGTGGCCTCCAACTCACCCTATGCTATATTGAAAGAAAATACAAAGAAAGAAAGATAAAAGACAATTGATGGGCTTGGAAAAAATGAATTATGGACGAAGGTGCGGCATACCCTCCACAAAGGCACCCATAAATGAGATACTATGGACCCTTGCATATCATGAACCCCATGCCCATTAAGTATTTCCCCCATCCATTTCATTTCATTCACATGACTTAGATAGGTTTGTTCCTAGACTTACCATTGAAAAGAAGTACCATGCCAACCCACCCACAACCAAACTTGGCAAAACACCTAGTTTCTTAAGCACACGTTTGTATGATGTAGTCCCGGTATACATGCTTTAATGGCTCTTTTATTGACTTGATTCACTCATCATGATGCTTTGACTTGAGATCCTTGGAGGGCATATCCATTTGTCTTGCAGGTACAGGTTGGTGGCCAGTTTTGGAAGAACAAGCCTAGCTTGGGCTTCCATGAGGGCAAGCAGCCCACAGGATGGATGACATAGGCCCACATGCCAGACGGCAAAGAGATGCTTTCGGAGGCCTAGGAGACAACTGGATAGACATAGCCCACCCTTTGCATGCCAAATGACTTGCCCAGAAGGGGCAAAACGTTACTCCCTAGGGGTGTGATGTCACATTTGAGGGGCATATGGTGGTTGATGATGAATCAGAGCATGAAACATGGGATTTTGAGGTGGAGAGGCTCCAGATGATTGCCAGATGGCCTTTGGAGTCCCTACTTTGCAGCCCAGCTCCAACGATTTGCACAATTTGCCAAAACGTTCTGCTTCAAGGGATGATGTCACCTTTGTTGTAGGGTTTTTTTTCTGCAAAAATGAAATTAAAGAGATTTTTAAAATATTATCTTTGTAAAGGGGCACAATTAGGGTTGTTGACCCCTAATCTTTTGTTTTCCCTAATATTATGTGGACAAACTATGTTAGCTACATTTTGTATAAATAGAGATCATAAGATCTCATTTTCATAACATAACTCTCCATTGTGAGAGGCTCTTGGACTGGAATTTTCGCTCTCTTTGGCTAGTTCTCTCTCTTGTGATTTTGGTTATGGCTATGTCTTGGTTATAGGTAGTTTTGTGACTGTTATACATAGTTTTATATGCTGTTCAAACACCCAGAAATTTCCTTTTTTCTCCACAGTAAATTATATAACAGCAAGCATTAAAGAACCACAGAAATACAAACTGATATTTTGATGTAAGACGGAAGAGGTGTAGTTATCTTTATTCCCAAAAAAAACAATAGCAATAGCTGCAAATAACTTAAAGAAATCTGATTGCAAACACAGAAATTATGCAGAAATAAACATGGCTGCTTTATTTATTTATTTCTGGACTGATGTATCAGGGTGATAGCTCACAGTGATGCCTTCAATGCACATAGTAAATAAAATGAATCTTTCTGACCTGTTCATGAGATCTGGCGCTGCCTGTAGGTATGTGGATATACCATAACAATGAAAATGGCCAGATCTGGAGTGTCTTTGCTACAGCGAATATAATGGTTGAAGCACAGTAGTATAGGAGTAACAAACTTGTCCCAAACTGGAAGGAAGGTGACCCAGAACATTAACTTGGCCTCCAACAGCTAGTTTGACCTCCCCAGTGAAAGATACAGCTCAAAAGAGGGGAATACTCTTCCCATAACTCGATTCCCTGAAGGAAATCATTCCCACACACTGGTATACAGACCAGTCAGGGAAAATAACCACGAACCAGCAGAGTAATCCGTCCCATAGAATGAGTAATGCCCCCAGCAAGAGAGAGAACATGCCCAGCAAGTATTTTCAGTTCAGTTCTAGATTAGAGTGCACCCAAATAGTGAATGAATGCGCCCAAGGAGTGATTGACACCCAACAATGAAGAAAAATGCTCCCAACTGCTAGTATTGCTGTCCAATATAAAAGAGAAGCGCCCAACTGCTAGTATTGTTGTCCAATATAAAAGAGAAGCGCCCAACAGTGAGGAATATGCGCCCAACACGACAAGAGCCCGTCCCACAATCACTAATTCGCCCCACACCCTAAAATCTCAGCCACAACTCGAACACTTCGCTGCTAATTAGAAGTATAATCTCTGCAATGAAGAACAAGGAAGAGATTAAAGTGATCTCTTCCCACAAAATGATTAGCTAGGGTGTATCGTTGCAACACCGAAACCAATCCTAGGGTTTGTCACCAAAACCCTCAAAACCCCAAGTTCTAAGAGCTCTCCAAGCCAAGAGGTTGAATACAAAATAATCAATCATCATAATGAGAGAATAGAGGCCCCTGTCTCTCCTTTAAACCACCCCTGTTCACCTTTTCTTTCCAAGTGACTTTTTCTTTATTTTATTATTCCTTGATTAAATCACTTAATTAATTAATTAACCATTTTAACTCTAAAAAGTGATTTATCCATCCTTATGGCTTCTCTGGCCACTAAAAGTTACTTCTCATCATGTTATCCTGTAGTGATCTTCCTCCCGATTCCGATGAGCTATTACACTAAGAGGTTTCTCCAAGTAATATGCCCATTATGACCTTCTTAGTGAATATAATTAAAATATGACCCATAATAACTCAAAATTACGGAAATCGTCGGAATGCAACGGAACCAACGCCAAGCTGTGCGGAATGGATCCTGATGATGAAATATGATGTACGATGCAAGTCGGGCCCAATAAAACCCCTCAATATCTCCCGAACTCGATGTCACCCCTATTTGGCTACTCTGTTAGGCATAACACTCTGTAATGTAATAATGTCCCAAAATGGGGACATTACATAGGGAGTATAAGGGCATAGACCACTACTTGTGTTTCCACCATTTTATTGCTAAGGGAATATTGCTTCATAAAGGTTTACTAAGAGGAGTATAATTGCATACACCCTCCTAGTTGAAACCCTAGCTAAGAGAAGCTTTCCTTGCGGAGAAAAAGGGTTTACACCCCCAAGGAAGTAGCCTATCTAGCTTCTTCACATTCTCTTGACTCCATTAACCCTTTTTTTAAAGGCACTAGTCATTTACTTATTGCATGGGAGAAATAAATTGTTGCCTTGGTAAACATACAAATTTCAAGTTTTGAAGTTGTCTCTTTTGGATAATGATCTTGATGTCTTGGGGATTCTTCCTCCCTTAGGGCGTCCTCTTTCTGCTACAAATTCTTATTGCTGTAGTAAAACTAACCTACAACCATGAGGACTGCTTTAAAATCTAATCCTAACTGCTAATATCTCACAAACTAACCTTAGACTAACACTCTAATTTTGCTAGTTTAACCTACTAACCTAGGTGCATCTATTGGGCTAGCTTTGGGCACTTTTTGATGGTCAGATTTGCTGTTGTACTTCATTGAATGCTACATCCGTAAGGCTGATATACTGCTGCATAAATTTACTTTTATGACAACCATCTTTATTCAGTCTTGAAGTGCTATTTTCGGTCCACATTGGTTACTAGTTTTATTGTTGACATTTCTAGCTAGTATAGACCTTTTACTTGCTGATTTGGATGTAATCTATTGCTGATTTACTAACTTGTATACTGCTGTATTTTAGGGACAAGAAGCTTAACTTGCTGATCCATTACTATACTTGGTTGGAAAAGTGTCTTTTCTTGTGTAGGGCAGGTACAGGTGCACCGACAACTATCTCTTTACTCGGTATCCATTTACCTCTCTTCACTTACCATTTTCAACCAATCTTTTCTTCCATCGCTTGACCTTTCGGGGGACTTCTCCTTACACTTCCCTTCATCGTTTTCATTCCCCCTAGGGTCACCGGGATCGCCTCCCTAGAGTAGCCTAGTCACCCTTGAAGTGCGGGACCTACATTGAGGTGACATTGGGTGTAGTGTCCCATAGTTGTAGCATTTGCCTTGTTGTTGGGTCGGGATTTGCTCAACCTACAATTTGCGCTATAACATTTTGGCGCAGTTGTCGGGGGGGATTTTGAATCCTCTTCGTGCCCTAAACGACACTTTTGGCAAGTCTCTTTCCCAAAGCCTTCACCCTGAGCTTTCCTGGCGACTCCACTCCAAGAACCTACCCATTTTCCTTTGACAAACCATCTCCAATGTTTGTCTGGCGACTCCACCTTTTCATTACTTACCTTTCCCCTGCTTCCCCTTTTCGTTTTTTGAGGAGCCTTGCCCTCCCCTGGAGACCCCTTTGAGGTGTTCTTCTAGTCAATGGGACTATGACACCTTGGAATCAACCCAATCCACTCCATTTCTCATGGAAGGAAATTTTGGAGATGGAAAGGGAAAGAGCTGCTAATAAAGCTGTTGAAGAGCTGATGAAGCAAGTAAAAAAGTTATTGCATGAATCTGCCGAAGACCAAGCCCTCACATACAAAGAGGTGCTTGAAGAACATGCTTATGAAGAAATCTTCCAAGAAGATCCTGATGAAGCTTATCATGTTGAAGATTTAGAGGAGAACACTATGAGTTATGACCCTTTCGAGGATCTTGATGACAACATGTTCGATGATCCTAGAAGTGAAGGAGCACTAGAAGATCCCTTGGATATAGTTGGTCAGCATATCGACACTTTCATACACACTGGAGAACGTGGATGGGACATGAGCCTTTTCACCTTTGACAGAGATCCCACCTATGATGTTGAGGGTAGCCCTCAAACAAAGGATTGGTCTCCATGCATATATGACTCAGATGTTTGGGATGGTGATGGTGGTATGATCACGGATTTGTTCAATCCATTTGAGGATGACTTGTCACAGCATCTTCAGGGTGATTTCGAGTCATCCCTTAGGAGTTGTGATGCATATCCTCTCAAGGATGCATATTTGTTCTATGAGGATTTTTAGCCATATTCGCCCTTGATTTTGGATGAGTACCAAGACATAGCCATCCAGGGGCAATCAGAGGTTCACTCTATGAAGCATAAGTTTTGTCTTCTTAGAGATTCTCATGAGGAGTCGCAGACGAAGAGGCAACACTTTTCTTCTTCTAGACCTGAACCCGTCCCATACCTCATTTCTTCCCCTTGGGTGAAGCATGGGGTCTTCTTGAGTTATCTCATTGTGTTGATGAGGATGAAGATGAGCCATCATTTACATATTCCAGTCCACTCCAGATATGGATAGATCGGGCTTGTGGCTATGCTTGTAGGCAGGAGTTCCAGGACGATCGAGATTGTGGTTTCTCTTTTTAGCAGGATTTTCTCCCTCCCACCCATCTCCATGAGTTTTATTTCATGATTGATTATATGTCTATTTATGCTCATGATTACTATGCGCTGGACTTATCTTTGTTGTTTCACATCATTAAGCACAGGGGGAAATGTATTCGTCCGTTGATCATGTGGTTGCACTGGTTGTACGATTTCACTTAAGACCTTCGGGACTTGATCTTCAGGGTCCCAGGACCCCAGGTAAGTCATCTTGCTTTGTTACATCTTGCATTTTGTTTTCTCATATTAGTTTAGTTGCATTTCATTTTCATTTTTCTCTACTTGCATTATTGATTTCATCATCATATATGTATACTTAGTTAGAAATTTTGTCAAAATTTTCTTTTTCTAGCTTAGTTCGTTTTGATTATGGCCATATGAGAACAAGGATGAGTAGGCCATCCTGCACTTGACAATTTGATGTTTCCTTGCAGGCACAGGTCTACCAGGAGATGATGCGGTTCTCATGCACTCTATGATGAGCACATGTCCCCAAGTAGGAGCCAGATGTTATCCCCATTTTGTGGATAACTAAGGAGATAACGTCTCGAGGTCCTCAGGTTGTAGATATGGAGTGTCGAGAGGCCACATGACCAACAATATCCCTTTTGCACAGCTAGAGACCCACATCGCCACCATAATGACTTAACACTTGGTAATCATCCACACTAGCTTGCCACCATAGGTAACTTGGGTCTTGCTCCATGCAATACAAGTCAAGTATGATGGTGGGTATCATTTTAATATTTGAGGCATTCTAGCTTGTGTATCAGAGGTTATTTTTTATTATGAGACATTTGCTTTGGAAACTATGCCTTTTACCTTGCTTAAATGCGGGTGGTTGGCTTGGGGCACTCAAGTAGATGGTCACCCTTAGGATGGGGTGTTTCTGGGAGCTTCCTTTGATGAGTCATCCTGCCACTCTCGACCATACTTACCACTTTCCATCATTTTTTTCCCCTCATGACATCATCTCTTGGGATTTTGGGGTAGATTGACCCTAGAAGGGACCATTCCTCATTTCATGGAAAGAAGGGGCTGAAGGCCCATAGGGGAGTTAGCTGGAAAAAGATAAAATCCTAATGAAAGAACCTTCCAGATGCTTCGTCCATGAGATCCCGAGAAAGCAATGAAAAGCTTCTCCGCAAGAAAATAAGGACCCGTGAAAAGAGTAAATAAAGATGCTTAAAGGATCAGTTGAGGATAGGGGGTCTCATCATGAGCCAACCTATCACGTCCATGGGTATCTAACGGTATGACATTACCATTTCTGGCCATCACACCATGGTAATGACTCTTAATTACATGGATTAGGGAAAGGGGGTCTCATCACGAGCCAACCTTTTCATTTCCGTGAAAGTACTTGTGGGTGACACTATCGATATCTGGTCACCATACCAGGGCAGTGGCCTCCAACTCACCCTATGCTATATTGAAAGAAAATACGAAGAAAGAAAGATAAAAGGCAATTGATGGGCTTGGAATAAATGCATTATGGATGAAGGTGCGACACACCCTCCACAAAAGCACCCATAAATGAGATATTATGGATCCATGCCCATTGAGTACTTCCCCCATCCATTTCATTCACATGGCATTTTGAGGTGGAGAGGCTCCAGATGATTGCCACATGGGCTTTGGAGGCCCTACTTTGTAGCCCAGCTCCAACGACTTGCTCAATTTGCCAAAACGTCCTCCTTCAAGGGATGACGTCGCCTTTGTTTTAGGGTTTTCTCTGTGCAAAATTGAAATTAAAGAGAATTTTTAAATATTATCTTTGTAAAGGGGAAAGATTAGGGTTGTTGACCCCTAATCTTGTGTTTTCCCTAATATTATGTGGACAGACTATGTTAGCTACATTTTGTATAAATAGAGATCATAAGATCTCATTTTCATAACATAACTCTCCATTGTGAGAGGCTCTTGGACTGAAATTTTCGCTTTGTTTGGCTGGTTATCTCTCTTGTGCTTTTGTTTTTGGCTATGTCTTGGTTATGGTTGATGGAGATGGTGCGCTAGCCTTGGAAGGCTTTCTTCATTTCTTTTTTGGTGGTTAGTCTAGCTTTTATTGCCTTTTAATCCTTGAAGGTGCCATTTATTTCATTGTATTATTATTTGTACAAGTTAAAGGTTCTATTTGCTTGAGTCAACTAGGGAGTATAAGGGCATACACCCCTACTTGTGTTTACACCATTTTATTGCTAAGGGAATATTACTCCATAAGGGTTTACTAAAAGGAGTATAATTGCATACACCCTCCTAGTTGGAACCCAGCTAAGAGAAGTTTGCCTTGGGGAGTAAAAGGGTTTACACCCCCAAGGAAGTAGCCTATTTAGCTTCTTCACATTCTCTTGAGTCCTATTAGCACTGAGAGTCACCCTCCGACTGCGAGAGGATAAGCCCAGTACTCATTAGATTATATGTCACAATGAATAATTTTAAACAGGTCAAATGGGTAAGACTCAAGATAATATCGTTTTAACTCAGAAAAATGGACTAGTATGCACAAGCAATTGAGGTCTTGGTCAACTTCATTCAGTAAGCTGTAGTAAAGGTGAGTAGCAGGAAGACTTTGGTGAGGAAAATGTAGAGGTCTGCTATGGACATCAGGTCTTCAAGCAACCTAAGGAGAAAAAACTTCAAACACAAGATCCTCTTGGATTCAAAGTCTCTGAAAACTGAAGAGCGTTGTAACATCACTATAATCAAACATCCATCATAATACAACTAAAACAATCCATATGAATCCTTCAATCATGAATACTTCAGTATCAGAGGCAAATAAGAGGGCAGAAGAAAACTGACTAAAACTGGTCACGATACTGCGACAATCAAACCTACATTACAACAGCATAACGACACTTGACTGGATCCTCCATGCCCAAGTGTCTTAGCACAACTGTTTACAGAGAAGTGAAATAAAGTTGACTTAGATTGATCAAGAAGTCCCCAATCAAGTTACATAACCAGAGAACCAGTATGCTTCATCAAAATTTTACAATGCGGGGAGCCTTGCTCAACCATCCGACCATAACAAAATATCAAAACTAATTATTTAACTCAGAATAATTCGCCACTACAGTCAAAACTTTGATTCAACGAGCTCTCTGTCAAACTGAACGTGCACGCAGTCTTCTGTTAGACTGCCCATGCATATCTCTATCAAACGCGAGCTCAGAGCAGCATGAGTTGGCAGGAAAATCTGCTTGCAGGGGGACTACGGGTCGACAGTTTGCTTCCACGACCGATCCTTTTCTATCTTTCTATTTATGGGGGTAGACGATGTTTCAACCACCACCCCTGCTTTCATTAATTGATTCATTGGGATCATGACGGGCATTGAGTCAACACGGCACCTTGAAAACGTGTCGTCCTTACTCTGCTCCTTTGCCACTTATATCTTTACTGGATGTGTGCAGAGTGATCTGGTAGGCGGACGTGGAGGAGGACGATGGTGAGTGGACGAGGTAATTGGCGCGAGCTCGATTGGTAGGATGAGTGAATGATGGCCATGTGGAAGGCTGCGGCTGGTCGGGCGATGACTGGGAACAAGTGAGCGAAAGCATGCGGGAGATGAGGTGCAAAGGCGTGAGGGTGATGTGGCGAGTGGAAAGGACGTGGAGGTAGAGGGGTGATTGGTCAAGGGGTCAACGACAATGGCAGTGGAGGTGACATGGAGCGTGAGGGGAAGA
>ML803539.1:0-20425 GCA_009831015.1 Picea engelmannii
TATTATAATTTGAGATGATTTCCCAAAATACAATTGCTATAGGAGGGTTCTTGTACTTTTGGACAGCTTGACTTCAAGTCAGTTTTTCAGGGGTTTTGAGAAGTAGTTTGTAGTACTTGATGATTACATTGTGTAGTAGACATCATACTATTTCCAACCATATCTATTGTAGCCCAAAATTCCTCTGGTAATGCCTCCAAACACCCTCTCAAATACCACATTGTGTTTCTACTAAGAGCAGGATGTGCTTCTACAATTTTTGAGTGACTAACTTAAAACTTGGATTATGAACAAATGAGAACGTATTTTTGAAAAAATAGAGGAGGTTTTTGTTCATCACATACCAAATAACAAAAACCTCTCTTAGTTTTTCAAAACGTGTTATGGTTAGATATATACTATACACACAAAAGGTTCTACAGAATCACCTAGCCAGACACACAAAGGGCACTATGAAATGTGCAGAACTGTTTTACAGTGGCGCTACGGAATTTCCTGTAATGGTTACTGTTACAAATTTGATCATAAAACTAAACATATGAAGTGGGTTTCTCTGAAATGATTTTTTGATGAATATGATATCCCTATTGACTTGCTGACCAAATTTCATCCTAACCCAGTTTGTAAATTGAGAGAAACAATTAAAACACTAGTGCGCTATGAAATGTGCTGCCAATTCTCTGTTTTGCATAGTTGATTGGATATTCTCCTTGTTGGGAGGTTTCCACCTGTCAAGAAGGGTTCAAATGGATTCTCAAGGATTATTTATATGTCAAGGGACACCTGCACCTAAGTTTTGGCTCCATTAAAGACCTCATACAGTGAGGTTGAAGCAATTTATTAATGACTTCCAACAATTTCCTGAAAAATTAGCAGTTTGTTGGATTTTTGTCTCTTTGATTATTTCCACCTATCTCCAAGGCTTAGAATACAATGGAGGATATGGTATTCTACCTCCTAAGGATATTTGGATGTTATTTTCTATTTAAGAGAGGAGATATCTCTTGGAGAGGGATGGGATTCATGATCCAAGAGAGGAGAGAGCTGGAGGAGCCTTTTTAGTTTCTCCATTGTAAGCCTGGAGGCCTCTTTGTAATGAAATTTTCTACCATTAAAGATTCATGAGAGATGTTATCATATTGTCTTCTTTGTTTTCCCACTTCTCTTTTATCTTCTTGCTTGAACATATTGCAGGTTTTGAGGCTCATAGCTACCATTGATTGATGGATTCATGAACAACAAAGGATTTGTTGTAGCTTGCCCATTAAATCATTGTTCATTGTTTAAGAAAATATTTATTTATTGCAGAAAGGATCTTTGTATAATGGATATTATTCCTTTTTTCATATTCATCATGCTTCTACTCATCATTATATATCTCTTTGTATGATATACAATTTGATTTCCTTTGATCTATAGGATGTTATGACTCCATGCCCTATGGAATGCCTCTGCAGAAATTTTGTTGCCCTCTCCATTTATTTTATAGTCTTGTTGATCCACTTACTCAAACCATTTAATCCATTTATATTCTGATGGGTATTGGGCTTGCACTTATATTAGTCTAAGTGTGACTCTCAATGCTAACATTTTTGGCACTGTTGCCAGGGATGACAATGAAGACACCTTCCCGGGGTGAACTATGATGATTAGATCTAGCTTTGGATGGTGAACTGAAGCTAGAGACTTTTAGACTGCTTATCTTTCACCATGGCGACTCCACTATTTGTATATCTATTGGAGACTCCATTTTTTTGAAATGGACAAGATCCTAGCTTAGAGGTATGCTTTCTGTGATTTTTCAAAGATAGACGATTTTCCAAATCCGATGCTTAGTAGATTTGAATGGGAAGGTTGCCTTCCTAGGTTTATAGGAGAGGATTGGGAAGTACCAGTTGAGTTTTTATTAGACTTTCATGAGTCCATGCTTAAGCTGAAAATTATACATGAAGATGTCCTCATCAAATTGTTTGCATACTATTTAGATGGAGCAACTCATGATTGGTGTAGATCACTCCCAATTGCTTGTATTACTTCACTAAGACATTTTCATGTTGCATTTCGTTTGTTTTGCAAAGAGAATTTTGCAGTTTATTTCTTTTATCAAGAATGTTGTTATGAATTTGATTTGCTGAGTAAAGGATCAAAAAGTCTTAAAGAGTACGTTGCAGTAGAAGACATTTTTCATTATGATCAAGAGGTTGATGATCTTCAAAGTGATAGCCAAGATGTGGATACTTTTGACATTGTATCAAATGTATATACTGTTTTAAGTTGTCATGAAAATCAAATTGTTTCCTTTGAGTATTCAAATGATAAAGAGGAGATCTTTACTAAAGAAAATACAGAGCTTATTAGCATCCAACAAGTATATGATAATGAAGAAGATAGGGAATAATTGCAGCAGTAGTTGAAAGTATCTTTATTACCTATTGATGAGCAGAAAACTCCACAGATCAACGAGGAAATGTCTATCATTTCTATACCTGCGCTTGCAACAAACATCAAACAACATATGAGTAGTTTTAAAGTATATGAGGACCATCATTTTATTGATGAATCATCCTTCACAAAGGAGCGAGATGGTTTTCTTAACCAACAAGAAATGTATTTTCATAAGTTTCATGATCATATGGATTTTTACATACAGTTATATTTTTCAAAGGTTTCTAATGATCCAATTGTTGGTATGATTTCAGATCATAGTTTTAAGTTTCCATTGCTTACTAAGCTCTTGTTGCAAGCTTCATGTCACTTGAAAATTATTTCGAACAATTGCATGGAAGGAGTTATTTTCATCAGTTTGATACTCACATGGTTGCATTGGAAGTATGACTTCAATTAAGCAAAGAAGCTCAACTAGATAGATTAGTGTAGGTTGATGTACATAAATAAGCTCACTCCATGAGCATGTGATTTTTAGTTTGAATTTTTCTATAGTGTGGGTTCAGTTTGCAGCTTATGACAGTGTTTTTATTTTTCAATAAGGGGTAGAGATGTTTTCAGGAATACAGTATGCAGAGATGAAATGGATAAGGA
The DNA here is from genome assembly GCA_009831015.1 of Picea engelmannii. Lineage (NCBI taxonomy): Eukaryota > Viridiplantae > Streptophyta > Pinopsida > Pinales > Pinaceae > Picea > Picea engelmannii. Next base: position 3,040 of record ML803539.1, read on the forward strand.
AAATGGAACTTCATATTCTTGGTAGCTCATAGGGAGCATGCCATCCCCTGTGGAGCCAGATGTTAACACATAAGATTGCATTATAATTTGAGATCATTTCCCAAAATACAATTGCTATAGGAGGGTTCATGTACTTTTGGATAGCTTGACTTCAAGTCAATTTTTCAGGGGTTTTGAGAAGGTGTTTGCAGTACTTGATGATTCCATTATGTAGCATAAATAATAAACTTTCCAACCATATCTCTTACAACCCGAAACTCCTCTAGGAAGGCCTCCAAACACCCTCTCAAAGACCACACTACATTTCTGCTAAGAGCACACTGCACTTCTGCAATTTTTGAGTGACTAACTTAAAACTTGGATTATGAACAAATGAGAAGGTATTTTTGAAAACTAGAGGAGGTTTTTGTTCATCACATGCCAAATAACAAAAACCTCTCTCAGTTTTGAAAAAAGTGTTATTGTTAGAGATATATTAGATGCATAAAATGTTCTACGAAATCACCTAGACAAACACACAAAGGGCGCTACGGAATGTGTAGAACTGTTTTACAGTGGTGCTACGGAATTTCCTGTAACAGTTATTGTTACAAATTTGATCATAAAAAAAAAACTAGGAAGTGGGTTTCTCTGAAATTTTTTTTGGAGTAATATGATATTCATGTTGAGTTGTTGACCAAATTTCATCTTGACCTAGTTTGTAAATTTAAAGAAACAATTAAAACACCAGTGCGCTACAGAATGTGTTGTCAATTCTATGTTTTGCATAGTTGATTGGGTATTCGCCTTGTTGGGGGGTTTCCACCTATCAAGGAGGGTTAGAATGGATTCTCAAGGATCATTTAGATGTCAAGGTACACATTCACCTAAGTTTTAGCTTCATTAAATACCTCATGCAGTGAGGTGGAAACAATTTATTAATGACTTTCAACAATTTCCTTAAAATTATTAGTTTGTTGGATTTTTGTCTCTTTGACTGTTGCCACCTATCTCCAAGGCTTAGAATCCAATGGAGGAGATGGGATTCGACCTCCTAAGGATATTTGGATGTAATTTTATATTTAAGAGAGGAGAGAGCTCTTGGAGAGGGATGGGATTCATGAGCCAAGAGAGGAGAGAGCTAGAGGAGCAGTTTTAGTTGCTCATTTGTAAGCCCGAGGGCCTGTTTGTAATGACATTTTCTGCCATTAAAGATTCATGAGAGATGTTATCAGTTTGTCTTATTTGTTTTCCCACTTCTTTGTTATCTTCTTGCTTGAACATATTGCAGGTTTTGAGGATCATAGCTGCCATTGATTGATGGATTCATGAACAACAACGGATTTGTTGTAGCTTTCCCATTAAATCATTGTTCATTGTTTAAGAAAATTTTTATCTATTGCAGAAAGGATATTTGTATAATGGATGTTCTTCCTTTTGTCATATTCACCATGCTTCTACTCATCATTATATATCTCTTTATCCGATATACAATTTGATTGCCTTTGATCTGTAGGATGTTATGACTCCATGCTCTATAGAATGCCTCTGCAGAAATTTTGTTGCCCTCTCCATTTCTTTCCTAGTCTTGCCGATCCACATACTCAAACCATTTAATCCATTTATATTCTGATGGGTACTAGGCTTGCACTTACAACATTCTAAGTGTGAATCTCAGTTCTAACACCACATGTCACCCAAATTTGTATGTATCACGTACCCTATAGGCCCATTGCAACGTAACGCATGTCACCCTGACCCCTCCTACATGTCAGTTATTGATACGTATCCGACTAGCCAACATGGTTGGTGAAATGACCGGGACTCCGGGAGTCCGAGACTTCAGGACTCTAGAGGATCTAGGATGTAGTATGGTAGAGAGATCGAATCGTCTGAAGGCCACAGCCACGTGGTGAGCTTACGAGACTTTGTAAGTTCGAAACTCTGGGTGGTCTCATGCGTAGATAGTAAAGAGGTGTGAAGTGAAAAAATGCCAAATTACTCCACAACTGATATAGGATAAAGAGAGTAAGTCCAGTCATGGGATCGGACGGTGGATGGCCTTCCACCGTGGAGGAAGGAACTTGGAAATAGTATGTGTGAGGTGGTTCCACATGGGCACCACATGGCCCTCAACCAATAAATTCCTAAAGAACTTCAAAGAGATATATTCATTGGTTCTGGGATCAATTTTTGTGCATGGAGACCATGGCTGGAAAAATTTGACGAGAAGAATGTGGTAGAGACCCCAAATGAAGGATTTAATCACTTAAGGAGAAAAAAAAATTGAGGCCCCATCCCTAGGAAAGCCACTCAAGGGTCAGGTGTGCTAAAAATTGGTATCAGAGCATGGTTACATCACTTGGCCTGCTTGTGCTCATGGACAAGTTGTGCAAAAACCATATTTAAAGAAATTTAAGAGTGATGCCCTACCTTGCCTCTTTCCTAAAGAGTCTGGTTAAACTCTTATTGAATAAAAGAATGAAAGCTTTCTATTGTGTTTATGTATTTAATAAATATGAACTATGTGTTGTTCATGAACTACTAGACTGTTAACTAACAACAAGTGTTTTTTCAACACTTAAGTAGTCATTGAATCATGGGGAACTACAAGAATAAAGGATGGTGACATGCCATGAAGTGGGGGATGGCTCCCACAATAGAGACGAAGAATCTGGCGAGAGGAGGGCGGTGGAGACCCCTCCGAATCTGGATGAAACTGTAAGGAGCCTCATGGTTGAATTACAGTGTTGCAAGGCCGACAATGAGAGATTGATAAAGGAGAAAGAAAAAAAAACAGAAATTAATGCAGTCTTGTTGCAGAGCTTATCCAATATACATAGGTAGTTGCAACATGGACCTGCAACTAGTCATGTGGACCGACGATATACGAAGAGAATTCAAATCCCACCTGAGATACGAAGATGTGGTCCCATAAGTGGCCACACTAGGAGGAGTACCTAGAGGAAGGTCCAACCTAGAGACAAAGGAAACTCATAGGAAGAGTCCTCTAGAAAGGAAACTGGCAACTCTGAGGGATCTTCTAGTACAAAAACTAGCTCACATTCTCAAAGGAAAGGGAAAAAGCGAAAGCATCCCAAAATTCATGACCCTAAAGAGTTAAAGAAATCCAAACCAGCCTCTTTCAATGGACAGATTGAGAAAGGGGAAGAGGCAGAAGCTTGCTTGTTTGGTTTAAACAAGTATTTCAGAGTCGATGACTACTCTGAAAACTTGAAGGCTCGAATAGCCATATTCAATATGAATGGAAAAGCTTCCATTTGGTGGGAAGACCTTAAGAATGTGAAAGGAATCCATGAAGAGGAATTATCATGGAAATAGTTTGAGAAACACTTCAAGAAGAAGTATTTGTCAAAGAAATACTTTGATGGGAAGACTAAGGAGTTCTATGAACTCAAGTTGGGACAACTCATCATAGAGGAATATGTCAATAAATTCCTTGAAATGTTGAGGTATGTACCCTACATAAAGGATGAAAAGGTAAAATTACAATGATTTATTAATGGGTTACCTCAGACCTACTGGAACAAAATTGAGTTTGATGAGCCAAAGACCTTAGAAGACACTATCTGGAAGGCAAGGTATTGTTATGAACAACTTGGGAGTTAGACAGAACCTCGTGAGGATTGGAAGAAGAAGAGTGGTTTGGGATTCAATAAGAAGGGGTTCAAATCCTCAAGATTTAAGAACTATAGAAAGGAATCTAGGATAATCCTTCCTACTAGAAGTGTATATCAGAAAAATTTCCCCTTCCATAGTGGAAATAAACCTTTTGGAGTAGCCCCAGGAAAGACTGATAACCCAAATAAGGAACCCTTGAAATGTTGGGGTTGCGGAGAAGAACTTATACTGAGGGATTGTCCACACGGACAATAGAGTGGTAGGAGAGTCTACAATATCCAAGAAGCTACCACAGTCAATTATGTGGCTAGGAGCATGCCACAGATTTATGCAGCTTTGGATAATAAACAAGTCGACCACCAAGCTTAAGTGGTGGAGATGGAAGGTATGATTTCCAACCATTTGGTTTCTATTTTAATTGACCCTGGTACGAATTTGAGTTATGTAGCCCCTCATATTGTTGATCAGTGTAAACTGCAACTAGTTAAACATGTTAAGTCATGGTTAGTACAACTAGACGCTAACACCAAAATAAAAGTAGCAGAGGTCATACTGGCTTTCCAATTCATTATGGACGGATTTCCCACCCAATCTACCCTTAACATACTTCCCCTAGGATCTTATGACCTATTGATTGGTATGGACTGGATAGTTTCTTATAAAGCTAAGTTGGTCTATTACCAAAAAACCTTAGAATGTGTAAATGAAGAAGGGAGAAAGATAACCCTCCAAGGGATTCAAAAGCTTGTCTCATTGAGACGAATATTGTCCCTTCAAATGAAAAAGTATTGCAGAAAGGGATGTCCTCTATATGCAATACAGGTGTTGGAATCTATTGAGGATGAAAAACCGAACCTAGAGGACCACCCCATATTAAGAGAGTATATAGACGTGTTCCCAAAAGAGGTACTGGGTCTACCTCCGAGAAGAGACATTGACTTATCAATAGAACTTGCACCAGGAGCAGTGTCAGTGTCTAGGACACCCTCTAGGATGAGTACACCTGAGCTAGTTGAGCTCAAGCTATATCTAAAGGAAATGATGGACAAAGGCTACATCTAGCTCAGTGTGTCTCCATGGGGAGCACCAGTCTTTTTTGTGAAGAAGAAAGATGGCACACTCCGACTGTGCATAGATTATAGACAAATCAATAAGACAGCCATAAAGAACAAGTACCCCTTACCAAGAATCGATGACTTGTTCAACCAATTGGGGGGTGCTTCCATTTTCTCAAATATTGACTTAAGGTCTGGATACCATCAAGTCCAAATCAAGGATGAAGACATCCACAAAACATCCTTCAGGACCCAATATGGTCACTATGAATTTGTGGTGGTGCCATTTGGATTAACCAATGCCCTTGCCACTTTTACGTACTTGATGAATAATGTACTCAAAAAAATCCTAGATAGATTTGTATTGGTTTTCATTGACGATGTCATAATCTACTCCAAGAACAGAGAGGAGCATGAATAACATCTTAGAATTGTACTTCAATTACTAAGATATCATCAACTCTATGCTAGTTTTAGAAAATGTGACTTTTTCCATAAGAAATTCCATTACTTAGGCCATGTTATTTCTAAAGAAGGAGTGGAAGTAGACCTTGACAAGATCAGATCTATTATGCAATGGCCTACCCCAAAGGATGTATCTGATATTATATCCTTTATGGTCTTAGCAGGATACTATATAAGGTTCATAAAAGGATTCTCCAAGATTGGTTGTCCAATCACTTCCCTTCAGAAAAAGGGGGTTAAATTCGCTTGGACACCAAAATGTGAAGAAAGATTCCAGGAATTGAAATACCTTCTGACCCACGCACCCATGTTGAATATTGCAGACCTTGATAATGAATTCCTTGTGTGTACAGATGCCTGCAAGGAAGGACTCGGAGGAGTCCTTATGCAAGAAGGACGTGTAATTTTCTACGAATACATAAAATTGAATGAGCATGAAATCAATTATGTGACCCATGATCTAGAGTTGGTTTCCATAGTGCATGCTTTAAAAATGTGGAGGCATTACCTCCTGGGTAGGAGATTTGTACTTATGACAGACCATTGTGGATTGAGGCCCCTGTTTGATCAACCAAATCTCAATGATAGACAAGCTAAGTGGATGGATCTCCTTAGTGTGTTTGATTTCAAAATCAAACACATCAAAAGAAAGGAAAATAGGGTGGTCGATGCCCTTAGCAGAAATGTGAAATAAATTCACCTGGTAATGGTGAGCACCTGTGAAACGGGTATCAGGGAAAGAGTCAGGAATGCACAAGAAACAGATGCATTCTTCAAGGCTGTGACATCATACCTAAAGAAATAACCCATAGGGCTAAAGTATGAAGGCTATCAGATGTTGGATGATGGCCTGTTGACTTACAGAAACAAATTGTATATCCCAAATTTTGATGACTTGAAGAGATTCATAATGGATGAACCACACAAGATACCATATATTGGTCAACCAGGATATCAGAAAATGATCACGGCCACTAGGAAACAACTATATTGGCTTGGATTGAAAAATTACATAGCTGACTATCTAGCTAAGTGTCTATAATGCCAGCAAGTTAAGGCAGAACACCAGAACCCAACAGGGTTGTTATAGCCTCTACCAATTCTAGAATGGAAATGGGAAACCATCTCCATGGATTTCATCATCGGATTACCAAAATTGTCCAAGCAGAATGATTCCATCATGGTAGTGGTGGATAAATTGAGCAAGTTTGCTCACTTCGTACCTGTCAAATCAACTTGCAAGGAGATAGATATTGCCAACATTTTCATGAAGGAGATATTCAGACTACATGGCATGCCTAGGGAGATTGTATCTGATAGAGACACAAAATTCACTTCAAGCTTTTGGAAATCCTTGATGGATGGTTTTGAGACTAAAATGTTGTTTATCATAGCCTATCAGCCTCAAATTGATGGATAGACAGAAAGGGTAAACCAAATATTAGAAGACCTGTTAAGAATGCATGTAATGCATTAGCCTAAGAAGTGGGAAGACTACCTTCCATTGGTAGAATTTTCCTACAACAATGGTTATCACGAGTCACTGAAGATGAGAACTTTTGAAACCCTCTATGGTAGATAGAGCAAGATTCCAATCAGCTAGAGTAATCCAATGGATAGAATTACAATCAGACCCGACATGCTGAAAGAAATGGAACAACAAGTGATTCATATAAAGAAAAATCTGAAAATTGCTCAGGATAGTTATGCCGACAGAAAGAGAACTCCTAGAGAGTTCAAGATAGGAGGCCATGTCTATCTTAGAGTTACGCCCAGGAAAAGTTCCCTGAGAATGGGAGCTTGTGCCAAGTTGTCACCTCGGTATTGTGGACCCTTTGAAGTCTTAGATAGAGTGGGACCTATAGCCTATAGGATAGCACTCCCTCTCACAGTAAAGGCACATAATTCTTTCCGTGTTTCATTATTGAAGAAATATGTACATGATTCTAATCATATAATTGACTGGTCTATGATCCAGGTGGATTTGGAGGGAGAATTCCTGTCAGAACCTCAATGCATACTAGATAGGAAGGAAACCCCACTCAGGAACTGAACCATTACACAGGTCAAGGTGCAGTGGAAACACTTTGGCCCAGATGAGGCTACGTGGGAAATGGAGGATTCGATGATACATACATATCCATTTTTGTTCACTTATGTATATACAGAGCATGTTGACAGATAGAACATCAATGACGATGTTCCTTTAAGGGGGAGGGAATTGTAACACCTTGTTTCTCCCAGTTTGTAAATATAACTATAATGGCCAAGACACTATGGAAAACTCAATATGTGTGAATGTTTGATTTGATAGACCTTTGTATAAAAGGTCAATGAATGTAAATTATGTTATTTACTAGAAAATGGATAAGTGTTACATGCCTGCTGGAAGGGGGGTGTAATAAGAAATACCATGAATGTTATGAAAAGAGATGGTGAAGGGGACCAGGAATGGTTGTGTTAACCTCCACCAAACCAATACCTTACTTGATTTAATTGCTCAGGACCAGAACAGTCCTCTGACACATAAATGAATTACAGTCAGGTTGGTAGGTGGTAAGACCTCCTCAAGAGTTAATGAGGGTATGGGGCAGAGCACCCATCTGTAAGGATTTTAGACCTAACCATGGAATGGGAATCCAATCCACACACAATATTGTTGAGGAAGGAAATAAAGGAAGGTGCAGTGGGCGGAGGGAAACCTGCGAAGAGTGCAGAAATGAGAGGCTAAGATCTCAGGTTCAAGGAAGAACTAAGGAATGAGTGTTCTCATTGCAGGGAAATGGCTAGTGGGGTTATGATACAAGATAATAAATGAGGTTGGTCCTCCTTGCTTGGTATTATGTAACCCGTCGCCAAGATCCTACAAGAGGAGGAGAGCAACCTTCGTCCCTACTGTCGTTGAGACAAAAGAAAGGATTTTATCACAGAGCATCGTGGTCTAGCTTGGGGGTGGCTAGTGGTAAATTCGTTAGGAGTGACTGAGCCTATGGTTGGGTGGAAACAAGAACCCATTTCAACAGTCACTTCATGTTATCAGGTTCTGATAAGTATTTTCCTACTTTATGTATTGAATTGAAATAATGGATGAATGCATGGGTTTATGTATACATGTGTATCTATAAATGATTTATGTGTGGAATGATCATGATATGTGTATGCATTCATCTCCTAGTGAAATTATGCTTATGACAGTTAGTTTGTATGCCCCATCTTAACTCTTGAGGCTTCCTAGGACATAATCTTGTAAGACGGTTGAGATAAGAGATATCGTGTCGACCTGAACCTGTCCATCTAAAGAGGATACCTCTTTCATACTCCTTGTCATGCGATCGAGATTTCAGGCCCAAGTCCTTAACCATTTCATGATAAATCTTAGGAAGGATAGCAAGGTTCAAGCCTTGAAAAGGGAAATCTCTTCATCTAGAAGACGATTGAACGAGATCTGTTCGGGAGGACCCATATGACCAATACCTAAGAACCTTAGGCTAAGCCTAAGGGAGCTAAGTTCCTTCTAACTTCAGAGTTTCGCAAGTCCAGGACTTCAGAATATTGTCGACCCTCATAGTCATAAACCAACCGAATATGACTAAGAGTTACAGTTAATCGTAAGGTTGACCGATGTTAGGCAGTTCCCCAGGTGGTTAGGTGAACCTATCTAACCAACTAAACCGAGATCCAAAACCCAGAAGTCTAAAGCCGTGAAGAACCTAGAACCATAGATCGAGGTATCCTTTGGGGTCTTTCCCAGTCGTCGATATATCAGGGATGCGTGGCACTAACCCCTTTATTCTAGAGATTGGTCACTTTAGAAAATAAAAGGAGTTTGCATTGCAACACTCCCGAACATTGAATCCCTGAGGTAACTACAGCCATAAATCTATAAACCTATGTGGTTGGATCTCGATCGTGAGATATAAGTAATGTTAGAAGTCTATCAGTCCGGGATGTCGTGGTGTAGTGACATCATCCAGGGTACGTGGACCCCAGATTTATGTACCACGTGTCACCCAGATTCATATGTATTACGTACTTTTATAGGCCCATTGGAACGTAACACGTGTCACCCTGACCCCTCCTATGTGTTAGTTCCTTATACATGTCTACCTAGCCAACGTGGTTGGTGAAATGATCAGGACTCTGGGAGTCTAGGACTTCGGGACTCTAGAGGATCTAGGATGTAGTATGGTAGAGATATCAAATGGTCTGAAGGCCAGAGCCATGTGGTGAGCTTATGGGACTTCGAAAGTTCGGAACTCTGGGTGGTCTTGTGCGTAGATATTAAAGAGGCGTGAAACATCAAAACGTCGAATTCCTCCATAGTTGATATAGGATAAAGAGAGTAGGTCCAGTCATGGGATCAGATGATGGATGGACTTCCACCGTGGAGAAATGATATTGTAAATAGTACATGTGAGGTGGGTCCACGTGGGTTTCATGTGGCCCTCAACCAATAAATGCCCAAAGAACTTCGGAGAGATATATATGTCGGTTATGGGCTCAATTTTTGTGCATGGAGACCATGGTTGGAAAACTATGGATGAGAAGAATGTGGTGGGGACCCTGAATGAAGGATTTGATCACTTAAGGAGAACGGAATTTTGAGGCCCCGTCCCTAGGAAAGCCACTCAAGGTTCAGGTGTGCTACAAGATTCCTTCCCAGAAATGGCATCAACATCAATCATATTTTGTGGGTGTTCAAAAAATTTACCGAAAGCGCTAGATGTCTGAATTCTTTGAGGAAAATCTGATGCATCGAGGCCCACATTGTCCCTCACTGATTTTATTCCATGACGAAGACTTGTAGTTAGATATGCTTCCCCTAGTCGCCAATCCTCTATCATTCTAAAAGATAAATCCTCTAAGGACAGTTGATGTTCAATTAGATATTTAGTCAAGGTTGTACCCCTCCCTGACTCACTAGCATTAATGATTTGTCTTTCCCATGGTATTTTTCAGAGGTTTCTTTTTTTCTTCAGTCAACATCTTTCTGTCCTTCAAGCCTTTGAGCACCCATTTCTTTTGGAAGGCTAATGGACAATCTTTGAAAATGTGACCAACCTTATGACATCTAATGCACCAGAGAGGTACATTCTAGTAATCCAATGGCTAAGAAAATGATCTATCACTACAAACCATCTCAATGGACTCATAGAGACCTTCACGAACCCTTAGATTAACCAAAATTTTTGCAAATTTCATTTCATTGTTTGTCTAAAATATGTCATCCACCGCTAGGGTCCCCTATCACTTTTAATATGACCACTCCACTACTATAGAGGAATCCCTGGGAGCTTAATCCATACAAGTTTAACCTCTAATCCCTCATCTTTTGGATTTAAAATCGGTCATCATGTACGCAAAATTAATACTAAAGAATCCCAGAACCACTGATTCAACAGTATCTTGGATGCATCCATTTTTCCCTGGAAAAAAAATCCTAACCATTCCTTGCACATAACATGGAAAAATGAGGAATAACCCACTATCAGAGCCCAATTTTCCTGTATTCACACTCCCAATGAGGGATTAACCACTTTCCTACCTGTGAATTTTCCTACCAGGGATTTTCCATCTAAATCCATAATGTCCAATTTCACGTCTTTCCCTACTACCAATGATATATCCCTGCCATAATTTTTAATCACCTTCTTGATTTTCTTCTTCGCCTATGAGGGTAGGGATGTTGATCCTCCCCTCGGTTGGGTTATACCCATACTTTTCCCTACAAAGCCCTCTTTTACCACTTTTTCCCTTGAAGCCTTTGTCAAGAAAGTACGGAAAACACCAATTCATTGGAGAGAATATGAGTACCAAGGTTTGTTTGGAGTGTAAAGTTTTGTGCATATTCAACCTATCTATCAACCCAAATATCTATTGTACCCCTTCTCTTATCTTCATCGTGGCCAGTGAATCTATCATTTTTCCCCAAATAACCTAAGTTATCATCGAGATTTTCCTTGTTTCTCTGGATGACTAGGGTTCATCAATGATCTTGGGTTTTGGTTGTGATGTGGATCCACTTCAAGTCACCCTATCAGGTAGCCTTTGTATCAACTCCTTTATTGATGAATGTGATTACTCTACGAAAATATCTGCCTATGACAAGGAGTCCTCCACGTAGTCTACCATATCTTCGTACCTGTCTGACTCTATCTCCATCGTTGTGTCATATAGTTTGTGTTGAAATACCCTACCTATAGAAACCCTATGAAATCTTCATAACCCTGAACCACAATAGCTCAAGAGCTCTAATGTAGTGATACCAACTTTGGGGGGTTATTTCTCTTTCTGGACTATTTCCATTTCTGGGTTGTTTCCCTTTGTAGAGTGTTTCGATTTCTAGGTTGTTTCCATAGGGATAATTGACCTATAAATTGCAGGATATTATGTCATGAAATAGGGAAATCAATTCCAATTGCATGCCATTTTAATTATATATCATGTTCATAGTAAAAAAAGAGGAATTACCTCTACATGGAAAGAAATTTATGGGTTCTTATCTCAGTTTAAGCAACTCCTTATTTTCTAGTTCATTAAATTGTATAGTGTTTTTTTTTCCTAAAATTTTACATTTCAATGTTAAGTAGGTCCTTAAGGGCCCAGTGTTTAAACTATAGCTCTAATACCATATGTAAGTCCTTTCACAATGGGATTAAAATTTATATACCTTATATTAGATTTTTGTAATCCAGAGGTGGAGATTTTATTCAGGGATTCAAGTGAGTGTTGTAAATTTCATATTTTCATCTCCTTTGTAACTCTGTAGAATGAAAATGAAATCTAATGTTTAAGAAATTATTTTATTGATTTATTTATTTTCACTATAAAAAAATGCACTTAAATTTCATTTCAAGAGAAATTAAACATTTTTAAATCATTGTCTAATATAGCATAATTATGGCATATTGGCACAGGGGCAGACCCAGGGTTCAACTCTTCAACAGCGCACCAACAAAACCCTAACTACTGGCCCTTTCGGCAACACCTGCGAAGCAGATGAATCTCACCCGAGGTAGAGGTAAGGGTGGTTGCAAGACTCAAGTGTTTGTAACCTTAGCTAGGACACATATTTGTGATTCTTACCCTTAGCAAGTACTTTAGCAAAGATCATTCATCAGTATTTAACCCTCAAGGCACTCCACAGATAGCACAGAGAACCACAGCATTCACTTAGATCTAGGTTAATTTAGCACTTAGCAACAGCAAAATAGGTTTATCACTCAACACCTTCATCAAATCTACACCCATACATCTAAGAAGCACAAATCAAAGTGAATCTATCTAAGAGCATCATAACAGAGCACATAGCATAATCATATCAAAGCATAACACATGGAAATAAACCAACACATTAGGTCGAAGCACTGAGCACAATACACGGAGTTACCATGGTTCACCCCCACCCTGGGGCTACATCCACAAAGTTTTATTCTTCTTTATTATCTTTGGTCAATCTGGTTATAGCACAGAGCTCATACTTATACTCCACATAGGACAAGAGACCTATGCGCACCTCGTCGTATCCTCCTTCCCCAAGTAGATCTAGCACAAGGCCTTCTTACAATCCATGCACTCAGCACTTACAACACTTGCACTCAACTCTGCAAGTCGATCACATAATACATACAAAGCCTTTACTATCACTTAGCTTCTCTTCTCACCCCATCTTACATTGCTTAGCTACTTATTTATACTTTACAAAATAGGCCTAAAACATGGGTAAACCCATGGGCCGACATCCCTTTCCCATTACATTAACCCAAAACCCTAAAAGTTCCACAAAAGTGGGTCGAAATCCCATGATCTCTGCTTCACCTGGCGCTCCCTCTTTGACAGGCTGTCGAAGTCCAAAAATGGTCAAATATGACCAAGTGTCCCTCAAAACTTGGTCAAGGGCCAACAAGCCCCCAACACTCACCTATGACTCATCCTGAGTCACTCTGGTCTGATCAACTCCACTTTGAATGTCTCGAGTGTGGCCCAAGTTACTTCGACCTGCTGTAGTGTGATAGCCTCTTGCTCAGTGAACTCTTGGATCACTACGTCGTTTACTGGTCCTTCCATGCATTGTTCTACAGTGATAACAACCTGTTCGAGCTCAGCTACCTGGCTCTCAACTTCAATGAATAGTTGGCATGCTTTCTCTTGGAGGGGTTGAAGTCCTTGAGAGACTTCCATCACTTTACTTGTAGCATGTGTACTTGTTTTTGGGCGGTGCGTTGTTCTGGAAATTGCTTCATTCTTTCAACTGGGGTCAAGGCCTTTAGATGCGCCTGTAGTGTATCTGCATGCTACTCGGAGTCTTGGAGTTGTGCCTCTAATGTATACAGTTCGGGGTTCTCTGTGAGGTTCTCATAAGTCTAGGCACTTCCAGCACTCAGCTTCTTACATTACAAAGCCAAGGTTTTTAACCTGTCAACTGTGCTACAGGCAGTTGTCTCCCTTAGATCCCTTACTTCTTGGGGAGTCTCGGGTATGGTACGAAGTTCCAGATCTGCGATGTGTTGTTGAAGTTGCTGGATTACTTCTTCAAGTTGTGTCACCTACTGAGGGACACGTTCTTCAATATTCACTTCAATGACCATCACAGAGCGAAGTGCTTTGTGAACTCGTTCCTGAACGTCAAGTTTCTCTGCTAGCAATTAGTCCTTGCTCTGTTGTAACTGTGCTTTTTCCTCCTCCCACTTCTCTTGTAAGGCAAGTTTTTCCTATTCTACCTTCCTCTATTGTACTATAAGTGCACTCTCTACTTGTTCCAAATCCTAGGTGGCTTGCGTTGTGTCTTCTTGAGCTCGTCGAAGGCGAGCTTCGACTTTCTCGGCAATCTGGTGTAATTGAGTGGACTCATCGCTTGTTCCTGCTATTCCCATCGTCAAGGGCATAGTAGAAACGGCTTGGCTGGGTTGGAGTGCCTACTGCACTTCTTGAAGTTCACCCTTGAGTCAATAGAATATCTCCTCCTACTTCACTTCTTTCCTTTCTGTGATCTCTAGTGAGGCATCATTCAGGGCAGCGATCAAGAAGTCGAAGTCGTCCTGTGTGAGGGTAGTCTTAAACATAGTCTGAGTGGCCTTAGTTTTCTTTTGGGATGAGGGCTTTGGTGGGGTGACCTTCATTTTCTTATAGGGATCCTTCTCCTCTCTAGGTAGAGTAACCTCGCCTTTGTTTTGCTCAACCTCCGTGCCACCTAGTTCTTCACCATCACCTCCCTGCGTGGGGGAGATCGAAGTAGTCTTCATGGATGTGCTATGGATATCTTGAACTTCATCATCCTTCTTAGTCTTTCTCGATCCAAGTGTATCCATTATAGCTTCAAGGCTTTCCACATTGGATATTTCTGTGGGGTCCACTGGAACAAGGTTCATTGACCATTCCTTGGTAATCTGCTCCAAGTCTTCGTCTGTCAACTTGTAGTACGACTGGAGTTGTTGTTCGTGCTCATCAGCGCACACTGTGATATAGGTGAAGTGGTGGTCCACACTGAATTTGATCAAAGGTATAAACCTATGAAGTGTGTTTGGTGTGAGGAACGGTGTAGACTGGATTGTGTTCTTCACTTGGTTGTAATAAGTGTGGAAGATGGCATTGGACTACCACTTCTTGTTCATGTCGTTGGAGTACCATAGCGTACAGAACTTCGCGGCCAATGGTTCGAAGGGTTCGATCTCTAGAAAAGTGGCACCTTCTGGTAGCTCCTAGATGATGAAAGCAATGAGTATGAGAAACCAACTAAATTGGAACTCATACCCCTGTTCTTGCACTTCTCTGCAGTCAAGCTCTACCTGATTTACAAGGTACTTCACCCAGTTCATTTGCAGTACCTCCGTGCACTTCCCTGTGAGGTCAACTACAAATATAGTCACCTGTGTGGGTCTGTTCTTACAGACTAAATTTCCTGCAATCATCTGGCAGCCAAGGCACACCGTTGCATTCTCAATGGAGGCTACCTTGTAGCCTCACGTGCCCTTCTCTACATCGTCATATGTGTCTTTTATTCGCTTGGCGAGAGCACGATCTGTGGTCTTTCCTGGGTAAAACCCTTGCGGGTTAGGGCCCTGCATGCTTAGCCCTGTGATCTGATTGATTAGAATCGGATCCACCGTGATGTAGTGATCCAACCATAGGTATCCTCCGTGGTAGCAGGACAACAACAATTTGATGAATGTATTTAATTCTCGATGCCTCCGAAAATGAGGAATCTTCATTACATTGAGAGGGTTGACTGTGCAAGGTTATGGTTCCATTACTAAGGGAAAATATTTGGGTTCCTCCCTTTTATGATAGTTAGTTACTTGTGCGGGGCTAGCATACTATAAACCTTGCGATCTCCAAGGTTAAAATCACTAAATTTCAGCACGGTGAGCTTATCCTAGTCAGCACGAACTGCACGCACACCTTTCGGGAGGTACGCAGTGACCAAAGAATAGTTGAAGTCTCTAGGTACAGTGTCTCGATTCACTGTGTCGCTTAGTGGTGGGATATATCTAGCCAAGATACTTGGGATCATTTTCACAGTGGCGAAGTCATGTCTGAGCTTAGATCATCTTTCTGAAGGCAGTCGAGATGGTCCTGCTTCAGCAGTGGAGAGGGAAGCTAGAAATGCTCCTAAGGACGATGCTTGTACACCTGTAGACACTCCTCACTCCGACATGACTCTCTCATTCATTAAGTTGATTAAAACTTCTTCAACTATTTTCTCAGCAGTGTTGAGCTCGTCCGACATACAAGCTTGGGTCAGCTAGCTCAGGTGCGAAAGGAATTCAAGGACTGCAATGAATAATATGGAAACAAGGTAATGATCTCAAGGTGAGTTAATCTCAGGTTTTGTTCTCCAATTCTCACTTAGAAAAAAGTATTCTCGGTGCATGGCACGATGGACTAAGTAGGGAAACTTAGCAACGACCTGCTTGCAACAGGTATGATCCTTCATTAACTCTTATTCGACCCGTTATGGTGTTATTCAACGGTTGGATGATGAACCTTTATTGATTTTTTGCCCGTTTGGAGTGGAAGTCAAACAGATATATCATCCCCAACGACTATATTGCTTTGTCATGGTGAAGTACGCTAGGTCATTGTTCTGATATCTCAGCGAAGCTCCGATTCTGCAATGTTTCTTTCTGCGAAGTATCCTGTAGAACTTCGTGTGACCTTACAGTATTAGCCTTTTTCCTTCTTAACTTTCTAGACTTTTTCCTTCTAGAGTTTTCCTCCATCTCCATGTACTCAAACTTGACTTACAAGTCATCCAACACAATCGACTAAAACAAGTCAAAACATCAACGACATACCATAGACGTCAAGCAATATCGACACAAATTGAAACTCATGTGGAATGTTTCAACCTTCTAAAATGACAAGTCCAAAGACATGATAAACAACCATGCTTAAATCATGAGTCATCCATGATGACAATCATCAATATGCACTTTGAAATTCAAATGCATATGCATAGTTCTTCAACTCCTTCTCCTGTATAAACATGCGTGCTTAACCCAAAGCATGTGGGTACTAAAGAGCTGAAAATGAAAAATGTATGTGGCTGTCACAAACGAACAACATACCCCTCTTTTGTAGGTTCTTGAATGAGGAGCATAACACAAGTATGCTTACCAAAATACAAGCATTCATATGCAACTTGCCTCTACCAAATGATGACAAACTGCTGCCACTTCTCAAACTTCAACAAAAGTAAATAGCTAAGGCTGAAATGTGCATCTATTTGCAGAAAATGAAAGCCTTACTTATGCAAGAAATCAACCCACTTCTTACCAAGCCAACTCAATGGMGAATCCTTATGCTGAAAGTGGTCTTCTTGTGAATCGTCTTGTCTCACCTCAATGATGGAATCTCCTCTTCCATTCTTGTCAATCTTTTCACCCAAATGCTTCTTGTGCCGTGGATGAGAGGTTGGATGCAATGTCCAACATTGGTCAATGATGTGACCCCTCTTCTGACAATGACTGCAAATCTTTTTCATTTTCTCTTCATGTTGCCTTTGCTTGGAAAGTTTCCTGAAAATGGACTTTCTCTTCCAACATTTTGAAACACGATGGTTAAATAAACCACAAAATGTACATGGTGTTTTTCCATTGTTACATGCAGATTTATTATGCTTATCATAATCAAGAGCAACTGAATTAAAGGCAGATTTATACCTTGAACATTCACCTTTGTTTCCGCTTTGAGGAGGTGAATCGGAAGTGTCACAAGCTCTCTTTAGAAGACCCTCAAATCTGCTC
>ML803539.1:21778-55729 GCA_009831015.1 Picea engelmannii
GAAGTCTTTCCCATACACTTGCTTCATGTGTTTAAAATGTGCAATAGGTTTATGTATTAAGTTCTTGGTTTTTCTTTGCAAAGTTCATGTGTGAGGAAGGGTTCTTTGACATGATTGAATATGTGTTATAAACCAAAACACAGTAGTATATAATGCAGCAAATAACACATCAAAATCACAACACCCAAAATGATAAAGCAGTTCACCCACTTCAGGCTACATCTGCTGGACCAAACCTTCCAAACTAGGCTTGTCCTCTTGTATTAAAAATGCTCCAAATGCTAATACAAGAATAAGAATGTCTCAAAATACAGAACTGACTGTAAATACAGAATCAGAAAATAGGAATTAGCTGAACATGCTCTTTCCCAAACACTAAACAGTGAAATTGTACCTCATACAGTACTTTCCCCAAATGGCCCTAGTGGCCTTTTAATCTTGAATGGAGAATTTAGTGGTGAAGATGACCTCAAATGGTTCTGAAACCTCTGCCATCAGATTCATAAGGTCGAAAATAGCCAACCTAGGCTTTTGAATCACCAAAAATGGATGCACATAGCCTCCAAACAGCTCCAGCACTGAAATGGCCCTAGTGGCCCTGAAAGCTTCCCTGAAGAAAAATCACCTGCAAATGACCTCCAATGGCTCTGAAACCTGCTCCAATGGCTCCAGAAGGTCGAAGAGACCCAAAATCCATCCAAAATTCGTCAATAATGGTTTCCTCCAGCAAAAGATATGGCAAAAACTAACTTCTCCTTCTTTTCCCCAAGAAACTCCACCAAATCAGGCATAACTGGAGTTAGTTTAGCTAAAAATAGCTAATTTCCAAAAAAGGCGGACTCACGCTCCAAAAACGCGCGCGCTCCGTTTAAATACATTTTGGTCATATGAAATGGTTAAAAGAACCGTGGGCTCGGGCCACATTTGGCATACGACTCCCGCGCTGTTTGCAATGTGTGGTCACATGCATAGGAAAACAAACCGTGGCATAAAAGTTTTAAACACCCGTTTAAATTAAAACCCGGCCATTTGAAAATGCCTCCCGCGCGTGTAAACAAAGCAAAGGTCATATGGGCGCTATATAACCTCGGGCCGGGCTTAGCCCGGGCCCGACCCCCCGCCTTATGTAATAAAATGTAGATTCAAATGTATTAAAAGACATATACATTATAAGAACCACGCGGCGGCATAGTGGCTAGCAAAATTATGTGAAGGCGTTGTATGCGGGGAGGTCACCGGTTCGAATCCGGTTAACCCCAATAATTTTGAACCCAAGACCAATTAGTGAAAATCGGGGTGCCACGTGGCAGCCCCTGAGTGGGCCACGTGGCACCCTATTATTCGCCACAAAGATGCCACGTGTCACCATTTAATTCGTCAAGCTGCCAACGAACCACAAACCACCACGTCAGCGCTGCCACTCAGCTGCCACGTCACCAGGCCACGCGGATGATGACGTCAGCATGTGCCACGTGTCACCTCCCAATAGGTCCAACTGTACGCTGAAAAATCCATAATTGCATGACACGTGTCACGCCCATAAATTTCCACGTGTCCTGTACGGACACCTACGTCAGCACTGTACGGCCTTGCCACGTGGCAGTACGGCCTGCCCAGTCAGCATAAAATTTTCCATGTTTGGCTCGGCGAACAGACCTCGATAACTTCTCCATACGGACTCCGTTTGCGAAAATAAATATACCGTCGGAATCAGGAGAACGAGACGGACGCAATGGTACCGTTTTCGTTGCATTCCGAGCACTTTGAAAATTGAGCATTTTTTAGACCCCTGGTCCAGATTCTGATCAACTGTGCAGGAGATGACATGGCAGAATCCGTATGGTGATGTGGCAAAAGTTATGTGGCAGTTTGATTGGCTGGTAGTTGGCGAATCATTTGCTGACACGTGGCGTTTAATTGGCAAGTGATTGGGTGCCACGTGGCCCAATCACGGGCTGCCACGTGGCACCCCTTGATTGGTTGTTGGTGTTTGGTTTGTTTATTAAAATTTTATGGAGGTCGTGGGGTTCGACCCCCGGACCTCCCCAACCGGCTACGCCTTTATAAAACCCGCCGACCACTATGCCATATGATGTTTTTTATTATATATGTGCATTTTAATTTATTTAAATTGATATAATTGTATATATGGGCGGGGATCGAACCGGGGCTTAGCCCCCGGCCCATGGTCGTATCGTTGTTTCATATGGCCATTATGTATATGCGTGCATGGTTGTTATGCAATGCGCGGGGTTTTAAAAAGTGGTTCGAACAGTTACACCCTTTGGCACTTGGTTTTATGCCATTTCATGTGACCAACCGGGAGCGCGAGAGTAAACGGTTTTTAAAAATGGTTAACACTTTTTGCCATAGCCCGAGGTCGTATGGCCCATGTGCCCAGGTGTTAGGCGGTTAGGGGTTGGAGGCGCCCTAACCGTTCTACGGTTTGCACTGTTGGCGTGGTTGCGCCCGGTGCCAGGTTTTTACGCTATATAATGTGTGTAAGCCAGGTTCAAAGAACAAGGGTGCATTCTGTAGAATGAGTGACAGCAAGCTTGAAGGGGAAAACTTCCAGGAGGCATAACTTCTTCATTTTTCGACCGATTGAAGTGTCGAAAGAGCCCAGATAGGGGTTTTTGACTACTCCGAAGCCATTAGAGCAGTCAGAACAGGGTTATACTGGAGGGAAACCAAGCTAAATCCAGTTTGAGGCAGAGAATCTTTTGAGGAGGAGACGTTGTCAAATCATTTCTAGGAGCTCTGGACGTCCGTTTTGCGTGCCATTTTATTTGCATGGTTCTAGAGATCTGGAAGAACATGACCAGATCAGTCTTGTATCCATTTGGCATTGCAGCGATGTACTTTTGAGCTTTTGATCAGAAATAAAGAAGCCTCCCCCACAGAGAAAAGGCCCGGAGACGTAGGCAAAGTTGTGCCGAACTCCGTTATCAATCTGTGTGTTATGGTTTGTTGTCTATTGTTCATTTCAGATCTGCATATGTGTATATGGATGTTATAATTCCTCTTCTTTCCTCATTCTTTCACTAAGTTTCTCAAATGGCTAATTAACGCATACAAAATTAAAACTCAACCATAAGTCATTAAAAGATCCGGTGGATCAGATGGTAGAAAAGATGGAGCTGGAGACTGTTGTACATCCAAGCCCATACAGGGTTTCATGGCTACAAAAGGGACATTAGGTAAATGTCACTAAACTATTTTTAGTTCAATTTAAAATAGGAGGATATAAAGATGAAATATTATGTGATGTCATTCCCATGGATGTTTGTCATCTATTGCTGTGTAGACCATGGCAATATGACAGGAACGTAGTTCATGATGGGAGAAAGAACACGTACACCCTGGAGAAAAATGGTAGGACTCACATGTTGCTGCCAATTAAGGATAAAGTAGTGAAAACAGAGATGAGAAACATTATACTTATCATGAGTGGGAAGGAACTTCTTAATGAGGTTAAGAAGAAGGAATACACACAATTTATTGTGGTCAGGAAGCCCAAAATTGTTTTGACCAGTAGGAGGATAGATGATTTATCAGAAGAAATCCAGGAGTTGTTGGGAGAGTTTGTTGATATAGTAGTGGACGAACTACCTTGTTCGTTGCCACCTATCAGGAGTATAAGCCATCATATCGATCTTATACCTGGAGTCAATTTTCCAAACAAAGCAGCATATCGGTTGACACCACGGGAAAATGAAGAAGTTAAGAGACAGGTCCAGGACTTAATGGACAAAGGATTGATTTGAGAAAGCTTGAGGCCATGTGTTGTTCTGACAGTGCTCGGCCCAAAGAAAGACGGAGGCTGAAGAATGTGTACAGACTCAAGGGTGATCAATAATATTACCATCAGATACAGATTTCCATTTCCAAGGATGGACGACTTGATGGATTGTTTGAGTGGAGAAAGATTTTTTTCAAAGATTGATTTGAAAAGCGGATATCATCAAATTCGAATGAGAGAAGCTGATGAATGGAAGACAGCATTCAAGACGAATGAGGGGTTGTATGAATGGCTTGTCATGCCATTTGGCTTAACTAATGCGCCCAGTACTTTCATGAGGTTGATGAATGAGGTCCTGAAGGATTTCATAGGGAAATTTGTCATGGTATATCTTGATGATATATTAATTTTCAGCAAAACAGAAGAAGAACACTTAAAGCATTTAGTTGCAGTAATGAGGAGATTACAGCAGGAGAAATTGTTGATTAATATGAAGAAATCATCATTTATGAGGACGGAACTCATTTATTTGGGTTTTGTTATCTCTACAAATGAATTAAAAATGGATCCGGAAAAGATAAAGGCGATTAAGAATTGGCCATTGCCGAAGAGCGTGTTTGAAGTTCGAATCTTCCATGGTTTGGCTAGCTTCTACAGGAAATTCATCCGAAACTTCAGTGGAATTAATGCACCGTTGATGGATACAGTGAAGAAAATACATAAATCTTTTCACTAGACAGAGGAATCAGAGAAGAGCTTCAATCTGTTGAAGAAGAAGATCATTGAGCAACCAATTCTGGTTTTTCCAGATTTTAGCAAGACATTCTAGGTCAGGTGTGATGCGAGTGGATTTACAATTGGAGCAGTCTTGAGCCAAGACGATAGGTCGATCGCGTACTTTAGTGAAAAACTAAATGAAGCGAAGGTTAAGTACTTCGTGTATGACAAAGAATTCTATGTAGTCATACAAGCACTGAAGAGATGGAGACACTATTTGATTCCCAAGGAGTTTGTTTTGTACAATGATAATCATGTTTTGCAATTCATGACTCGATAGGAGAAGTTGAACCAAAAACATGCTAAATGGTTTGAATACATGCAAAAATTTACTTTTGTGATTAAGCATATTTCTGGAACTGCTAACAAAGTTGTTGATGCTTTAAGCAGGAAATGTTTGCTTATGTAGGAATTCAAAGTCAAGACTTTAGGTTTTGATAACCTCAAAGAAATGTACAGGGATGACCCAGATTTTAAAGAGGCATATGAGGCATCTGAGAATCCAATTCTCAGGGATAGAAGCCAATGGACTGAATACATGATCCAGGATGGATTATTGTTCAGGGGAAATCAGCTATGTATTCCAAAATGCTCCATGAGGGAGAATTTTCTAAAGGAAAAACACAGTGAAGGATTGGCTGGACATTTTGGTCATGACAAGACATTCTCAAAGTTGAATGGCTCATATTTTTTTCCAGGGATGAGGACAAATGTTAAGAAATTTGTGGACAGGTGCAAAATTTGTCATCACACGAAAGGAAAAAGACAGAACACAGGGTTACACCAACCATTGCCCATACCTAAAAGGCCGTGGGATGCAGTGAGCATGGATTTCATATTGGGACTACCAAGGACATAGAGAGGATATGATTCGATATTTGTGGTAGTCAACAGATTTTCAAAAATGGTACATTTCATACCATGCCAAAAAACCAGTGACGCAACTCATATTGCGAACCTATTTTTCAAGGAAGTCATCAAACTTCACGGCTTGCCAAAGAGTATTGTGTCTGATCGAGATACCAAGTTCGTAGGGCATTTATGGAGGACCTTATGGAAGAATTTAGGGACAATTTTGTCTTTTATCTCATCACATCATCCTCAAACGGATGGACAGACAGAGGTCGTAAACAGGAGCTTGGGAGATTTGCTGAGAAGCTTAGTGACTAAACACCATAGTTAGTGGGATCACATTCTGCCATAGGCGAAATTCACTTACAATGATTCACTCAATAGAAGCACAAGGCAAAGTCCATTCCAGATTGTATATGGAATGCAACCAAGGGGAGTTTTTGAATTGAAATATTCGAAACAAAATGAATTCATGAGTGTTAGTGCAAAGGACTTTGCAGAAGGAATGAAGGAGCTTCATAGTCGAATTAAGGAGCGATTGCAGAGTTCAAGTCAAGAATACAAGCGGAGAGAAGATCAACATAGGAAAGAACTTCAATTTGAAGTTGGTGATCTGATTCTTTCACATCTAAGGAAGGAAAGGTTCCCAAGGGGAACGTATAATAAGCTGAAGATGAAAAAGATTGGATCGTGCAAGGTCATAAGGAAATTTGGGGCAAACACATATGAGATTGAATTACCCGATGGGGTCGAAATCTCACCAATATTCAATGTTGGGGATTTGTACCCTTACAAAGCTAAAGAAGCAGGAGAAGAGGAGGAACAGAAAGAAATTCAATGGAAAAAACAAATGCCTATAGCTGTAGAGCCACAGATGGAAAGCATAATTGAAAAAAGGGTTAGCAAAAAGACCAGGAGAAAAGAGTATTTTGAATACTTGGTCAAATGGAAGGGACATCCAGTTGAAGATGCCAGTTGGGAAGATGAAGCAACAATTCATAGGCATGGACAGACTGTGCAAGAGATCATGAATAGGAGTTCATGAAAATTTTCAAGCGAGGGAGTATGGTGCAGGAGCATCGTATAAAGCCAAAGCACGTGCCTAGTCAAAGGAACAACTAAACGCATGGATGCAAAAAGGACGCATTTTTATGAAAACGTTTTGAATTTTGAAATCTGAAGCATTAATGTAATAGCTAGGAGAAGTGTACTTACATTTATGTCTTGGAGATATGAACAGATCTGGAGAAATTATTCTCATCTGTCGTATGTAATAGGCCTTTAAGTTTGTTAATGTAAAGTAGGTAGATAAGAATGTTAGACTAGACAGTTTATAAACGTAGGAGGGAAAACGGATATAAACACCCTCACCCTTGTATCATTGTACCTTTTGATGATCATTCAGAATTCATAAGTTGTAGAGCTGTAGAGAAGAACCCATGTACAGGAGCACTTGAGTTAATATATCACGCTTTGACTCAAATTTCATGGTGTTATGATGCTTACTGTTTACATTTGTTAAATGGTATGTTTACAGTTGATTTGTTTCTCTATTATGCATTTGTTTCAATGTTGCATTGTCTGTATGATTTCATGGTGAATGTATGAAGTCTGAGAGAGGAGAATAATGAGTTTTAATTGTTTCTCTTCCTGAGAATTCCTGCAAGGAGTGCAGTGAACATCCGCAAGGTGTGTGTTGACGAGGATCTGAGTTTCATCTCAGAATACTCAGGAGAGATACCATTGTTCTCATACCAACCAAAGTGTAGGTGAAGCACAAAGTCGTGCAAGGTGTGCGTAGGCTAGTTGGAGCCTTAGAAATTATCAACTAAGGGGAATATTGAGAGCACCACTGTTGCAAAGAGTGCATAGGGTTAGAGACTCAAATAACCAGAGGTTATTTGAAGGTTTTCCACAAGGAGTGCGAGCAGGGATCCTTTTGGGAAGCTTGAGTTTACAAGTGAAATCTCAGGAAGGATAACACCTTTGAAGTTCTCAAAAGGAGATGGAGATCGAAATCATCTCATAGAAGTCAAGTTCAGGAGGGAGAACACTGAGTTGTTTGGACAGGGGTCATTGAGGAGTGCATCTAGTGGTAAGAATTCTCCATGGAGAACTCGCGAAGTCGCAAGGACCGTAGGATCCAGAGGAGCTGTAAGGTGGTTAGGAGTTGGATGAATCTGCCACCCTGACATCAAGAGTCAACGTGGACTGTTGATCATGGTCAATTTGAGTCGTCAGATCATTTCAGGGATTCGGGATTCGTAAGTTTGGAGTGCAGGCCAAAATCCTTGGTCACTCTAATTTTCGAATCGCGAAAGGGATTATTAGGTGTGGAATTTCAGAATTTTGGTAATTCGGGGTTCGTTATACCAGAAATTTCGATGATAAGGAACCAAGACCCTTTGCATTGAAAATCCTGAAGTTGCAAAACGCGGTGTGCCTTTGGTGTGGGATTTTGGCATTTTGGTTTGCCAGAGTTCAGGAAGTAGAGGAGGCAGTGACTTTGGAATCGAGAGTTTCAAACTCCCAGTTCACAAAATCTCGAAGAGGGAAAGGAAAATTCCCGAAAAGTCGAGGGGAAATAGTCGTTGGCACCAATCAAGTTTCGGGGTTTTGGGACTCAAGAGGTAGATTTGCATGGTCAATGCAACTCCTGAAATCGTGAAGAGGGAAACGCCGAAAAGGTGGGTCCCAAGTCTCAGTCAGAGGGTACATGCGGTGGAAGTAAAAGAAGGGGTCAAGCTTCGGCGAAAATCCCGAAAGGCCATCGATCTCGCATTCCTTGGGATGTTGAGCCCATTTTGGCATTCCAACATTTCAAAGTTCATGGAATCATAAGGGGAGAGAAACTACTATTGGTTGTTTTCTCAAAGCCCCAAAAGCTGAAACTAGTGGGTAATAGGTGGCATGTGCTCATCGCGTTGGAGAAGTCAACCTTCGTTGACATGTCTCATTTTGGCATTTGCCGAGAGTTGTGGAAATACATCGGGAATCTCCAACTCCCAAAACCCGAAGTCCTTTGTGGCTTAAACAAAGGGTTTAATTAACCCTTGGCATGGTTTTAGTGAACATCCTAAGCAGATCTCATCCCAAGGGCAGGAGGTCTACACCATAAAGTCTTTTAACTCTTGCTTCTTCTATTACAAAACTTCTTCTTCCTCTTTTCGTATGGCTTGTTCTCTATCAATCCAAGGTTTTCCTATGAGAATGGTAAATGGGGCGTTGTCTTCAACAAAATTAATAATCTCAAAGTCTTCCTCTGTCGAAGTTCCATTGATAGTCATAGGTATCCGGGTGAGCCTTCCACATAGGTTTACTAGCTTTCCTCTGAATAAACTTGTTCCTCTTAGGGAAGGGATCATGGCAGGATTTCCTATAGCTTCCCAAGTTCTTTCTGGCATAATGTTCACTTGTGTTTCTTCATCAAGAATACAGTCAATGTCAAAGTCCCCTATTCTTGCTTTGACTTGCTCCTTTTATTTGAAGATCTCTGGTAATCAGACATCTTTATGTTCCTTCAGGGTTTCTTTTATCCATATTAATATTTTCTCTAATTCTTGTTGGGTTTATGCCTTTTTTGGATATGCCTTCTGGTCTTCCTGATTCAGATTCATCCTTTCCAACTTAGCGATCATTCTAGGGCAATCCAATATGTAGTGATCCAAAGATTTACAACAAAGACAACTAGGTTTTCTCCCAGGGAATTCCTTAGCAAGATGTCCTAGTCTTCTGCAACTGTAACAAAGAATTAATCATCTCTTTCTCTTAAATGATTCCCAACTCTTCTTGTACTGCGCACTAGGATCATGGTAACTATCTTGCAAAAAATTCTTTCTAGGATCCTGCATCCACTTGTTAGTCCAGACATTCTTTCTATGCATAGTTATAACATATCTATCATTATACTTATCAGATCTATTAATATCAAACTTTATTTCATCTATTAATGCCCTAGTTTTTAATCTAGGACAGAATCTATCAAACATACTGTAATATACCAAATATAAAATGTATGCAGAACAGAAATAAAATGCTAGTAATGGCAGAATAACAGCAATATAACCAGAACATTCACCACAATAACACTGAAATGATATAAGAATAACAACATAAATAGCACTTTGAATCTGAAATCAATGTTCACGGGCCTCTTCGAGGGGGAAACCTCCATTTGAGTAGAACTCTATTACAATAATCTCCAAGCTAGGGTTCTCATACCCTCAACTCCTATTTATACTAAAAAAAAGCATCTAGAGGAAGATCCTTCTAGAAGCGGAAGCTTCTATTAGGTCTTCTTACATCCGCCTTATTCTATTTTATTGAAAGGCCTTATTAATATTGACCTTTATTACATCCGAATATATTGTTCTACCTATGTGTGGGTTAGGACCCTAACATGTCTTCCCCCTTAAAAACAACCTTGTCCTCAAGGCTTGAGATGAGGAAATTGTTGCAGAATGGTAGTTGGTTCCCAAGTGGTGTCTGTTGGAGTTGTATCTTTCCACTGGAATAGCACTTCCTTGATGGTTCTATGACATAGGCGATGCTCACGCTGTTCCAAAAATGCTTCTGGTTGTAGCCAAATGGATCCTTCTTCAGCTAACTCTGGAAGCTTGGTTTGAATTTAGCACTTAGCTCCAATCATCTTCTTTAAGCATGAAACATGAAAAATAGGATGTAGATTTGAATGGCTGGGCAAAGCTAACTGATAGGTGACTTTTCCCACAAGCTTGAGCATGGTATAAGGACCATAAAATTTGGGCACTAGCTTCTAACAATGCTCGGCCTTGAGGGAAGTTTGCTTGTAAGGTTGCAGTCGAAGAGACACTTGATCCCCTTCTGCAAATTGGCATTCAAAGCAACCTTGATCTGCTTGTTGCTTCATGCGATTCTATTCCATGACCAACTTCTCTTTGAGGGTACAGAGAATAGCCTCTTGAGATGTAAGTGTTAGGTCAACTACCTGGACCTTTGAGGCACCCGGTAAGTATGAGAGAACTGAAGGTGGCTTCTGTCCATATACCGCTTCAAAAGGAGTCATGTGTGTAGCTGTATGGTATGAAGTGTTGTACCACCATTTAGCTAGGGGTAACCATTGAGCCCATTGATTTTTCTTTTCCGAGGAAAAACACCTCAAATATGTTTCCAAACACTTGTTGACAACTTTCGTTTGGCCATCAGTCTAGGGACGATAAGTTTTGCTGAGATGCAATTATGTAGCTTGTATCTTGAATGGTTCTTGCCAAAAATTGCTTGTGAAAGTTGGGTCGCGATCAGAAACAATAGATTGCGACATGCCATGAAGCTTGAAGACCTGATCCATGAAGATTTGAGCTACCATGGATGTTGTAAATGGGTGTTGAAGGGCGCATAAATGAGCATACTTGGAAAGGCGATCAACAACCACCATGATGATGGATTTATTTCCCGATTTGGGTAAGCCGGTAATAAAATCCATAGAGATATCCTTCCAAATAGCAGGTGGAATCGGGAGCGGTTGTAGTGTTCCCGGTGATTTGACTATTTATCCCTTTTTGCATTGACACACGCCACATTCAACAACAAAATTATGAATGTCTTGTTTCATACCATCCCAGAAAAAGGAATGTTTGACCCTATCATAGGTTTTGGTGAACCCGAAGTGCCCTACTATGGGTGTAGCATGAAGCTCAGAAAGTACAATGGATTTAAGCTTTGATTGTGTACTTAAATATAAATGGCCTTTGTATAGAAGTTCCTCATGGAGCCAAGAGTACCCTAGGGAAGCTATAGCATTGGACTACAATTTTTGGATCAACTGCAAACTTTTGGGATCTTGTATCCATTCTTGGCGAACGACTTGGAGCCAATCTGGTACAATGAATGAAAGAGAAAAAAGGGATCCTTCATCTTCATATTTTTGGGAAAGTGCATCCGCAACCACATTGTCTTTTCCTTTCTTATAAATGATCTCATAATCATATCCAAAGAGTTTAGTCACCCATTTTTGTTGTTCTAGGGAGGAAATGTGTTGTTCCAGAAAATACTTGAGGCTTTGATGGTCTGTCTTAATTTGGAACTGTTTCCCCAATAGATAAGGACGCCAAAGATCCATGACATGCATAATAACCAACATTTCCTTTTCATAGATGGATTTGCCTAGATTTCTTTCAGATAGTTGTTTGCTGGTAAAGGCCAAAGGTCGACCCTCTTGCATAAGGAAAACACCAATTCCTTTCCCTGAGGCATCACATTCCAACACAAAGGTCTTTGTGAAATTGGAAAGGGCGAGGAACAGAGTGGTGCACATGGCCATATTCAAGGTTTGAAAAGCTTGAGCAACGGCTGGAGTCCAAGTGAAAGAGTTCTTTTTTAGGAGAGCAATGAGAGGTGCTGCAATCTTCCCATAATTCTTAACAAACTTGTGATAATACCCTGCTAAGCCTAGAAATCCATGCAAGCTCTTAAGAGTCTTTGGGTGAGGCCAGTCTTGCGTAGCTTCAATCTTTTTAGGATCCACCCTGAGGCCATCTTTGCCAACTAGATGACCCAAGTATTCTACTTCTGAGGCGCCAAAAGCACATTTAGATTGTTTCAAGAAAAGTTGGTGTTGAGAGAGTAGATGGAGAACTCGATCCACATGAGCAAGATGGTTTGTCCAGGTTTTGCTATAGAAGATATTATCAAAGAAAACTAAGACAAAATGGAAGAGAAAAGGATGGAAGACATGATTCATGAGGCTTTGGAAGGTGGAGGGGGCATTACACAAGCCAAAGGGCATGACCAAAAAATCATAGTGGCCCTCATGAGTTTTGAAGGCAGTCTTGTTATCGTACTAATCGGTAGGTGCAGACACTAACTGATCTCCCTAGATCCACCTAGATCTAGAACAAAACACACCAGAACATGATGCTTTCCTTAATTTTTAAATATTGAATTTACTAACTAAAGAGGGATGGGTGACATACCGTTTAAATGTTTCTTCCTCTCGCCATCGCCATCCTAGCTCCATTCCAACGCTCATACAATGATGATCCTACAAAAGAATGCAACCAACCAAAGTGATAGCAATATCATAAACTCAATATAAACCTATGTATGTGATCAAGGAATCATACAATAAAACACAACAAGCTTTATAGGAAAGAATCATATTATTGTATCATATTAAACGTGAAAGAGAGATTACAACCATGTCCTTGATGTTGTAAGGTCCCTTCCAACTGTCCTTCATTCTCCACACACTTTCACTCCAAGAATTCTGAGAGCACAGATCTGATAATATTCACAATCTATCTTGAGAAAGTGGCTTATCTAGCCAAGCTAAAAGTCTCCAAAGCTCAATCCAATCCAAGCTAATCCCAAAAGCTCCAAAGCTAACCAAAACTAACTTTCTCCATGAGAAATCCTCTCCTTTTATAAGTTGAAGAGAATAAGGTGAGGAGGTTAGGATGATCCCACTAAATCATGAAAGCGAGTAAGATCCAAACCATTTGGATGCCACCTCACCATAGAATTTTCTCCTTCTATAAGATTCGAGAAAACGCTTGTTTTTCCCATGTGTAGGCATTCTCTCACCCTGCCTATAGATCAACCTGTGAACATATCACACCCTAGATATGGTGCAACCTGCGAGAATCAGGCATTCTCGCACCCTGACTATATAGCAACCTGGGAACTTTCTTTTTTACAAGGTTTTCACAAGGGAAAATGCAACTTCTTTTCTTAGGAAAAGTTCTTCTCCCTTCTCTCTTCAAGAACTCAAGCCACTGACCCCTCTGAAGGAAACAGATAGGTTTACATCATTAACGGTCATAGGGATGACGAAAATAATGTGTAATAGAGATCCCCCCAAAGTATGAAGTTAGAACAGCATGATAGCTGAAATACTTTGTCGAGTGTGTGTAGGGTACAAGGAACAGTCAGTCAGAAACCTGCCAATAAACAAGGAAATACAGTACAATAATATATCATCATTGAGGTAGGAATTCTCATACTCAGAATACAAATGACTCAAAGCATAAATGCCGACATGCGAAGATCCATGTCAAGTAAGACAAGTCATGGCCACCAAACATACATTGTGGATCCATGCCAATATGACTCAAATATGAACATAGCCACCAAAAATACACTGTGGATCTATGTGTTAAAGACTCAAATTTGAACATAGCCACCAGACATACAATGTAGATCTATGCAACAGTACAAACTGAATATACTCCAACGCAACCTGGATCTATCAGAAAATATCCAGGGTCTTCATCTCCACCACTCTATAGTATGAATCTAACCATGTGAATAAATGTGTTGAAGTCGAACATGGTAGAAACCACTTGATTATCGGTCATTAGTGTATACCATTAACAAGTGCGAGGGAAATCACCATTAATGTTAATGACTCCCAAGGTACACTAGTACAATCCAACAAATGTGAATTAATGAGCTGAAGTCAAACATTCGACGAAATCTCCCAATCAAGGGTCAATAATGAAAACCCACTGTCGAAAGCGAGGAAACCTGCCATTAAGGCATGAAAGTTCCAAGGTACCAATTAGTTTCTAATTCTAATTCCTCGATAATGAGTTGAAGTCGACAGGAAAAGACTCGTCACAGGAGGGCCTTAATGTATCCCACATCAATGACATGAAACAAGTAATAAGATTTGATGTAAATCAGAGTAACAAGTGATTCAAGACTGACTCAGGGATGGTCGACACAATAGGAGGCTTAAGGACTGTAGAAATGGCCAACGCAAGAGAAGGATTTCTGAGTTGAACTTATTTTTTGAACATATTGACGACACGACAACTGTCTTGGAAATACTGACTCGACAACAGGGATCACAGACCAATTTGTAATCTTATAAAGGAGTATGATCAAGAGACAAGCAGATTTTCCAACCTAGACACAAAGCGAGTGAAAGGGTGTCATGTTCAAAAGTGACTCTTCCAGAGAATACAGGTTTAGATACATTTCTTTTCCAATTTTTCCTCCATCATTTCTGGTGAGTACCTCTTTATTTTTAAGCAAGCTTGAGGAGGATAACATATGCTTGTAGATATAAGCTCATCCTTCAGACTAGTCCCTCTGAGTATGTTTAATGAACCCTAGGAAGGAGTGGTTCAGTCCCATGTGGACCTTTCTATGTTTGTTTAACGAGTCCAAAGATAGAAAACTCAAAGGTTTTTCATGATTATAGAGTTTGGAAAAACACTTAAAAGAGAACTCTCTTGGTTCCTTTTTTGTAAAATAGTCTGATGAGACCGAAAAAGAGATAAACTATCACTCAACTGACGTTTTCTTCAAATACTTTAACGAGCATGAAAAGAACAAGATCGCTTGGCAATCTTTTCATGTTTAGAGAGTCTAAAAAGAGCTTAAAGGGAACTCCAATGGATTCATTTTTCGTATAACCTTTACAAGTCCGAAAAAGTGATAAAAGTATACTCGGTTACATTTTCATGTATTTACGAGCACGAGAAAGAACAAAGACTAAGCTCGGTAACTTATTCTCGTGTATTTACGAGCATGAGAAAGAACAAAGACTAAGCTCAGGATTGTCTTCATTTTTACGCAAGCTTAAAAACAAAACAAAACTATGCTTGGGATAGATTTTAATTTTTACACAAGATTAAAAACTAAACAAAACTATGCTTGGGATAGATTTTAATTTTTACACAAGCTTAAAAACTAAACAAAACTATGTTTGGACCTGGTTTCATTTTTACGCAAGCTTGAACCAGAGGGAACTATGCTTGAGGTAAGTGGTTTCATTTTTACACAAGCTTGAACCATATAAAACTATGCTTGCGACTTCCCAACGCATAACACATGGATGGTTGGTACTTATCCCCCAGCTTAAGAAACTAGCGACTTAACTTCAGCATGAAGTCTGGAGGCTGAGGAAAATGCCCCCCAAGCTTCGTTTCATCCAACTGCAAAGGAGAATGAAATGAAGCTTCAAATACTAGATGAAGGACTTGACTCAAATAGAGAGGGGGAAAACTATTTCATTTTTTAACGAGCTTGACACAGAAACAAGAACTATGCTCGTAACCTATGTTTCATTTTTTAACGAGGTTGTCACAGAGACTAAAAAACTATCCTCATAAGTGGTTTCATTTTTTAACGAGCTTGAAATCAAAAAACCATGCTCAAGTCTAGTTTCATTTTTTAACAAGCTTGAAATCAGAAAATCATGCTCATGACCTCTGTTTCATTTTTTAACGAGGTTGCTTCAGAGATGCAAAAACTATCCTCGACTCTCTTCTTGATCATGGGTTCCAAGAGGACAATTCTCTGGAATGACACCATGTCAAGGGACAAAATTCAGTCATGGCTTCCAAGAGGTCTTCACTAGAAGGAAGAAACACACTCTGGAAGGACACCATGTCGAGGGTCGCAACAGGAGTTCAGAGATCAGGCTCTAACAACCCTATCGAAAAGATCACCATGTCAACTACTGGATCTAAGTCATCAGAAGTTGAATCCATGGGTGACAATTCCACATAATTGACCTGTGGCAGGGGCGATACCGTCTGCATATGAGAACCATTTAGGGAGGCAATCTAGGCAGGGTCAATGAATGAAAGTTGATCAATAGTCACAACCCGTCCATCATGAGGGAAAGATATCACACGAAAAAGAGTGGACACAATAGCTTTCATGGCATAGACATAATCTCGCCCAAGGAGTAAAGAAAAATCCAAGGGGTCTTGGACTACCATGACGTAAATAAAGACAGTTTTCCCTCCCAAAGTTACAGGAAACTGAGGAAGGGTCCATAAAGGTTGACTGGTTCTTCTGTTAAAAGCTAACAGATTCTGTGTAACCAGTGCAAGTGGAGGATAACCCAAAGATTTCCAAGCAATAGAGGATAAAATACTAACAGACGAACCTTCATCTATCAACGTTTGGGGAACATCCCGACCACAAACCTGTACTGTAATCTAGAAAGGAATGTAAGAGGGAAGACGAGGTCCAGTTAGCACACCCCAATCAAAATGGATGGCCTCATAACTTGGAGAGGATTCCACAGGAGAAGGAGGAATACCCCTCGGCATGGGAGATAATGTATCAATGAGAAAAACGTGGTAAGTATCAGGTTTACTCTCTAGCAGGAGAGTAGGATCGATCGATGGAGAGATCAAATCGACCACTAAAGTTTCATTCTCCAAGGAGAGAATGGGTTCAACAGATGGAAACGAATCGGCCACTTGGGTGATACTCTCTAACGGGAGAGTGGGATCGACCAAGGATGGGATCAGATCAACCATTTTAGTTTCACTCTCTGAGGGGAGAGTGGGATTGACCGAGGAAGGTATCAGATCAACCACTTTGTCAATTGGTTAAACTAAGGACGTGACTAGATTGACGACATGATCAACTGGATGGACCAGTGAAGGGACCAGAGTGATCATTCCATCAACTATTGGAGGTTTGAGAGAAATCTTACAATAAGAAGCTGGAAGTTGAGGTTTTGAAACAGTTATGTCTTCCAGTAATTTAGAGGCTTCTTCCATATGAGGGAAAAGGTGAGTTAGATGACTCCCTTTGCATAACATACACGGGAACTTGACTCTACTTTTCCTCTTCCAAACCGTATCATGACTAGTTGATGGGAGGTCATCAGTATGTTGTTCAGAGGCTGATGACATGGGTTGGTCAGGGTGTGTAGACCATGCTTTTATAACCTTGGATAGACTAGGGAAATCCTTAAGAAGATGGCTACCCTTACAAAGCCTGTAAGGGTACTTGGGCTTATGGGTTGTTTGGGTGATCTTGACATCATCAACACTCCCAGCATGATTAACAGTAACTGGTTGTTTTCCAACATGTTTGACAGTGGTTGGAGGTTTTGACCCTTGTTTATCTTTCTTCTTCTTAATCTTCATTTTCTTCTTCTTCTTATTCACTGGGTTACTAGCTTCAGAACTTTCACTCGACGAAGAAGATGAAATGGAAGGCGACCTTGCAATCGAAGAAAGCGAAGAAGACCTTACTGGTGAAGAAGGTGAAGGATCAACATGAGGTTGATGCTTGTGGGGGGAAGTGCTTGTGACTGAAGCACTAACTGCATTCGGGATTACCTGAGTGGAAAACAACCATACCGGTAATCCAATTGTGAGACCTGGAAGGCTCAAAGTAGCAATATGAAGAGGACCAATGTTTCCATAAGAAGGAAAAATAAAAGGTTCCCCTGGAGCAGGGGTTCCTTCATTGGTCATTCCAGGAACTGACACCATTAAATAAATATCCAATCTAGAGTCCTCTAAGGAAAACAAACAGCACACGCTAAAAATCTAGTAAGCAAGCAAGCAAACAAAACCTTCTCACAATGAACGCACTAGTTGGTGATGAAATCCAACATCGCAGGAACAATGTAAGGAGGGGCTAAGATAGAGCGGGTGGAAAAGTTACGTTGACGGCCTGCTTAATGGACTTACACCCTGGTGCAAGTTCCCACACATAATCGTGGGTATACCCTCCAAGGAGCCTGAGTGAGTTTGGCCAACGTCGATTCCAGGTACCGTGAAGACTTGCCCCTCCACAGTCACCTTGTGTAAAGACCCTAAAGACATAGGCCACTAAGGTTACCAATTACTACAGTGATGCTTGGGGAAACAGTTGATATTCCGATCCACGCGCAAGGGCAGGGTATCTAGCCCGAAATCAACTTGAAAGACTTCCACTCATCATTGTGGGTATACCTCTCAAGTGACCCCCATAATACACATAATCTCTACACCAAGACCAACAAAGCAGGGTGAGTAACTCTGCCAGTCTCAATGCGACCTCATGATTGACCCTTGTGTTAGAAGAGCTTCCCAGGACAAAATGTAGTAAGTGGATTTAACTCTCCCTATCACAAGATACTATGTTTGTTTGCAGCTTTGGAAAGTTATCTTTCACACCTATTCCAAAGCCCTACGACTAATCTCATGTAGGTTTTCTACCATAAAAGATAAAAATGTCTAATCATTTTTTATAAGCGCTTTATTTTATGGCTGTTGTTACTCAAAAGGAAAATGGCATGGACAATATGGTGTTTTGACCGACTCAAAAATTATGCAAAGAGATGAAGATGCAATCTTTTCATTTCGATGAAAGCTATGCTATGAGAAGGAGAAAACATTTATCATTCCCATATGCACAATGTCCCAAAATATATTAAACTCATCAATATCAAGATTCTCAAGAAATGAGAAAAAGGTACTGAACACCAATGCACGATTCATGGCCCCCCCCCCCGGCCATGAGGGGGAAAAATTTTCATAATTTAAGATCAAAAAATGCCAAGAATCATGCAATTTCGCTACTTCAAATGCAAGGATGCCACCAATCTAATATAAAGCAAGAAAATAAATCTTTTTGTTTCAAAAATTTCACTAAAATCAATAATGAACTTTCTTAAAACAAAGAAACCCAAACTAAAAGTTTTATTTTAAAGTGAACTATTCAAAAGAAATCTGATCTTTCCCTAAACAATTCTAAAGAAAACAAACGCTTTGTAATTGAAAGACACTCAAAGCAAGAGACTAATCCTTCAAAACCAAACAAAGCAAAGATGGCTAAAAGCAACTCAAAGAATGTCAAGCAGACTGTAAACAGATCAATATAGGCTCCAAAAGTTCGATCCAGCTATTCAAAGAAAAGCTGGGCATCAAAAAATGACAAGACCCAATCCAAAAAAATTTACAAACAAGTTCGCAGACTGGCAATGTATTACAGTGCAAGAATCAAAGATTCTCGCAGGCTGAACAAAGGTTGACTGTGAGGGGTTCACACTGGACTTAACACCAGGGTGTGAACTCAGGTGTTTCTCACGGGCCACTAAAGGGTACAGTGCGAGAATGCCTATAAACAAGCAAAAATTTGAAAAAGGACTAAATTTGAGTGAACTTTCATATCCAGAGAGTCTGGATGGATCTCCCACAGACTCGGAGACCAGAAAACAAGCAATCAAAGCAAGGGAAACTAGACTAACTAGGAGACAATCTGTTCCCCAGTGGAGTCACCAATTTTTTTATCAGACTAATCGGTAGGTGCAGACACTAACTGATCTCCCTAGATCCACCTAGATGTAGAACAAAACACACCAGAACATGACGCTTTCCTTAAGTTTTAAATATTGAATTTACTAACTAAAGAGGGATGGGTGACATACCGTTTAAATGTCGCTTCCTCTCGCCATCACCATCCTAGCTCCATTCCAACACTCATACAATGATGATCCTACAAAAGAACGCAACCAACCAAAGTGATAGCAATATCATAAACTCAATATAAACCTATGTATGTGATCAAGGAATCATACAATAAAACACAACAAGCTTTATAGGAAGGAATCATATAACTGTATCATATTAAACGTGAAAGAGAGATTACAACCATGGCCTTGATGTCGTAAGGTCCCTTCCAACTGTCCTTCGTTCCCCACACACTTTCACTCCAAGAATTCTGAGAGCACGGATCTAATAATATTCACAATCTATCTTGACAAAGTGGCTCATCTAGCCAAGCTAAAAGTCTCCAAAGCTCAATCCAATCCAAGCTAATCCCAAAAGCTCCAAAGCTAACCAAAGCTAACTTTCTCCATGAGAACTCCTCTCCTTTTATAAGTTGAAGAGGATAAGGTGAGGAGGTTANGATGATCCCACTAAATCATGAAAGCGAGTAAGATCCAAACCATTCGAATGCCACCTCACCATAGAAGTTTCTCCTTCTAGAAGATTCGAGAAAACGCTTGTTTTTCCCACGTGTAGGCATTCTCGCACCCTACCTATAGAGAAACCTGCGAACATCTTGCACCCTAGCTATGGTGCAACCTACGAGAATCGGGCATTCTCGCACCCTACCTATATAGCAACCTGTGAACTTCCTTTTTTACAAGGTTTTTACAAGGGAAAATGCAACTTCTTTTCTCAGGAAAAGTTCTTCTCCCTTCTCTCTTTAGGAACTCAGGCCACTGACCCCTCTGAAGGCAACAGATAGGTTTACATCATTAACAGTCATAAGGATGACGAAAATAATGTGTAACAAGCCTTGGGAATATCTTCCTCTTTCATACGTATCTGGTGGTAGCCCGAACAAAGATCCAGTTTAGTGAAGAATTGGGTGCTACTGAATTCATCCAGAAGGTCATCAATGATAGGAATGGGGAATTTGTCTTTGATGGTAAGTTTGTTGAGGACACATAAGTCAGGACACATTCGCCAAGAACCTTCTTTCTTCAGGACCATGACCATAGGATACGAATAGGGGCTCGTACTAGGGCAAATAACACCTACATTAAGGAGTTCCTAGACCATTTTCTCAATTTCATTTTTTTGGGAAAGGGGGTGATGATACAGATGGATATTGGGAGGAAGGATTCCTGGTACAAGGGGAATGGAATGATAATGAACACCACGGGAAGGAGGGAGGCCTTGGGGAGTGGAAAAGACCAATTGATGTTTAGAAAGGATGGCTTGGAGGTCTTGCGGTACCGAGGGTGTCTCTGTTGCTTGTATGGTATGGAGTTGGGTGATAACACCAGAATGACCCTTTTTGAGCAGCTTTTACATGCGATGGGAACTAATGATCTCAAGTGAACCGGCGGTGATTCCTTGGAACTTATATTGATGGCCCTCCTGGTCGAATTGCATGGTTAAGTCTTTAAAATCCATGAGAATGGGACCCAAAGTCCTTAGCCAGTCTACACCCAGGACAATGTCACAACCTCCCATGTCAATAGCAAACATATGGGATTTCAAGTGGTAGTCACCAATTTGGAGACGCACATTTTCACAACGCCCCCCACATTTCATGGAACCACCATTGGCAATCATGATTTGGAAATTATTGACAGCATGGATGTAGCAATGAGTTTCTTGGACAATGCGGTGATGAATAAAATTATGGGTGCTGCCGCTATCAACCAAAATGATGACTTTTTGATGCTTGATGTAACCGATTAGCTTGAAGGTTTGGGGAGTGGAGAAGCCAGTGAGAGCATTGAGGGAAATGACTGGTTCTACTTCGGGAGGGTCTGAGGGAGGGGTTATGTCAGTGGATTCAGGTGATTTAGACATAGAGGGGGTTTCTTCATCTTCTTCCGAAATATCCTCGGAGATGGCCATAAAAATCTTTTGTTCTTTACACTTGTGGCCCGTGAAATATTTGTCATCATAGTTATAACAAAGGCCTTTGAGTTGGCATTCATCCATTTCAGCCCGGGTCAATTTTTGGATCTTTAGTGGAGCAGAGGGAGTAGTGGGATTTACTGGTTTAGGGAGAGGGATGAAGGAGGGTTTGTGGTTTTGAGAAGATACAACCTGTTGTGATTCTTTAGCTCTTTTGGTAGCCTCCACCCAACTCTCAGGCTGAGCCATGAGGACATGGGCCCGAATTTCATCCTTGAGGCCGCTGATAAAACACTCTCGGAAAAAGGCATCAGACATGCCCTCTGTTCTAAAATCCAGGTGCTCAAAGGCAGCTATAAAGTCTTCCACTATTCCTAATTGTTTCATCTTTGTCAAACGACCCAAATGGTTGGTTTCAGTGTCAGTGTCAAAGCGTTCATAAAGCTCTGCCACAAATTGTGTCCAAGCAATATACCCTTGACGAGAATTTCTTCTCCATTACCACCATTGCCAACATTCTTGATCTAGATGGAGAACACCATACCGGAGTTTGGCCAAGTCATTTGTAATGATGTATAAAGAGAAGTAATGTTCCATTTGGGTTACCCAACCAGTGGGGTCCGAGCCATCAAATTTGGTCACATCCACCTGTGGAAGGCATAGGTCATGTTGAAAGTGATGGTTTTGCAAGGTATGGGAATGAGAGGAATGGTCACCTTTAGTATGTGGGGGTGAGGAAGAGGAAGGGTTATCTGTAGGGATATGCAGTTTGGTGCAAAGTATCGAAAAGACTAATTCAAGATGGGTGGTGAGGTCTTGTTTGATTTCACCCATTGAGGACTGCATGGTTGTATTGATGGCGGCAACATTGGCACTGAGTTGTTTCACTTCTTGTTGGGTCTCAATGAGACCATATTGAAAGGTGTTGAAGCAAGCTTCCAAGTATTGGCTACGAGTATAGGCCATGAGGATGGGGGAACTGAAAAGGGGCGGGCGGGTAAAAAAAATTCTGAAAAAATGATATGGATGAATGTGATAAGGGCGAAGAGATGAATCCAATGGAATAGGTCTGAAATAATGGTGAAAAAAATTATAGACTTTTTTTTTTTTTTATGGAGTTATACTCCGATCTAAAGAATACTGTAGAGAGGAAATGCCCAAATGCTTAACCAGAAATAAATGTGTATTTACTTGGCAACCCGAACACAGTTGCGTAGCAATAGATCTTGTCTATTTTAATTTGTTTATGTTTCTGTCCCCAAGGGTTAGGTATTCAAGGGTTCTATAGACAAGGGTTTTTCTTGTGCTATAGCTCTCTGATATACGTGTGGGATCCAACAGTAGTACTCGGCCCAATATCTCAGGGCAATAAATAATGAGGATAGACTGTACCCTTAGCCATACCACCCGACTACCCAGGTACTAGAGAGTATCTTCCCAAGTGTTGTTCTTGGTGACACTATAGCAGTCAAGAGGTCGATCGGTTTATCTAAAGAGGGCTTTAGGTAATCTAGGTCGATCCATACACAGGTGTTGTCTGATGCGCTACCACTCGAAGGGATAGCAACAAGGGTTACAAGGGTGGCCAACATATGTGCGCTTAAGTACCACTTGTATTTCCTACGTGTATGAATCCCTCAACCACGGGTTTATGCACATAACAATAGATCTATGTGGCTTAAATATGTCGGAATACGTCTCTACCCTGAAAAAAATTTAATCCACACTTTCTGCCGAGGAAAGTGCTCCGATACCACTTGTAATATACCAAATTTAAACCCCGGATGGGGTGACACGCGGTATAGGTGAGGCACGTGGAGGTGAAGTGGGAGAGGCCATTTATAATGGCTCTCACCACACACTCAGCAATTTATGAAGCGCACTATCTTCGTCGGCCTCCGTTCTCCGATGGGGCCTTGCATGAGTGATCACAGGTCGATTCGCCAGAGAATTAAGCTCTTGGCTTTAATGGCTGCAACTACAATTTATGCCTCTTCCCGCCTTACCGAAATTTTTAGTGTGCATCCAAAGCCTCCCGAGCAGCGGGGTAGCAGCAGTGCTCTCGGCGTTTTGGCATTGATCCTGGTTCTTGTCATGCCAAGGGTGAGAGGGAAGCCCCGCAGGGGAGCCGGCTGGTATGCAGCCGACTCCAGAAGGAAGAGACACAGGAATTTTGAGCGGGCTGTGATCATGGCCAAGTAGAGGTGACATCGGATTAATATGGTAGCAATCTTGCCCTCCAGAACCTTTGTAGAAGAAGACCCAGACATGGAACTCCCACCGGACTTTTTAGAGAGAAAGATGTTCATTGTTCCAGACAATTGGAACCCCCCGACATGTATTGTTGATTTAGAAGCACTGCTCCACTCAAGAAACACCTCAGACCTCGGCGCAGCATACAGCAAAGAGACGACCACCTGCTTGGTCGAGGAGGAACCACCGGGAGACACCACAGAATCGCAGCCAAACAAGGAGCTGCTGGGACGACGGGAAATGGAAGGCAAGCTGCAGACGCTTCCCTCACCACCTCTCCTGCACTCGGAGCATCTGCAGTTGATATTTGAAGTTTGAAGCCTGGTCGACGATCAAATATTCAGAGTAGTCTGCGTTAGCCAACGCCTGGACATGCTCTATGCGGCCTATTCCAGCGCCACTCCTTGGTGACAATGCCCAACTTGTGCTCAGTCGTATGTCATCCCATCCAGCGATGGAAAAGTGACGGACGCTCATGAGGACTCCAGGGAATAGGTCTTTCTGTTTTGCATGAATTCCAAATTGTTTTCTGTAGTTGTTTACCAGAGTGGTATCTCTTTAGTTGATAGCATGGTTAGCATTAGAACAGACCTTACTGGAACTGGAATGTTGTTAATTACGGATTCATACCCTGGTTTCCATGGGTAGGGTGGCACCATGAACTCTTTTTTTTTGCATGCTACTGTGGGGAGGCAAGTTGTCCTGGTTTCCTACACAGGCAGGACAGCTGGCACCTATGTGTCATGTGTACTCTTTTTCTGAAGTGATAATATAATAGGACTTGCCTTTTACTTAATATATATATATATATATACCAGATTTAAAATATATGCAGAACAGAAATAAAATGCTAATAATGGTAGAATAACAACAATATAACCAGAACATTCACCACAATAACACTGGATATAAGAATAACAACAGAAATAGCACTTTGAATCTGAAAGCAATGTTCACGGGCCTCTTCGAGGGGGCAACCTCCAATTGAGCAGAGCTCTATTACAATAATCTCCAAGATAGGGTTCTCATACCCTCAACTCCTATTTATACTAAAAAGAAGCATCTAGAGGAATATCCTTCTAGAAGCGAAAGCTTCTATTAGGTCTTCTTACATCCGCCTTATTCTATTTTATTGAAAGGCCTTATTAATATTGACCTTTATTACATCCGAATATATTGTTCTACCTATGTGTGGGTTAGGACCCTAACACATACCTAGGTCCATGCTCTAGAAACAAAAGAAAATTTTCACTTATCTTACTTCTACAGAGCACAAAGCTTCCAAATCTAAGAACTTTTGACTATTCTTACCTTTATTAGAGCACAGAGCTTACAGATCTTACCTCTTTTCTACAGATCTGACTTCTTTCTTTCAGAAATTTCCACTTTTACTTTTCTTAAAGCACAGAACTTTCAGATCTCGCTTCTTTTCTTCGGATTTGATCTTCCTTTCTTCAGATCTGACCTTATTCCTGGCACAAAGCTTCATAGGTCGAGCAAAAAGTTGCGCACTAGGGCAATAGATCTACACACAGAGCTTCCTTTTACACAAAGAGTCTTCTTCCTCAGTGCCTAGCAATCACAGTTTCGGTCCCAACAACGGAACCATTTGTTGGCATAGGGGTAGACCCAAGGTTCAAAGCTTCAACAACGCACCAACAAAACCCTAACTACCAACCCTTTCGATAATGCCTATGAAGCAGATGAAGTCTCACATAAGGTAGAGGTAGGGGTGGTTGCAAGACTCAAGTGTTTGCAACCTTAACTGGGACAGAGATCTGTGATTCTTACCCTTAGCAAGTACTTTAGCAAAGATCATTCATCAGTATTTAACCCTCAAGGCACTCTGCAGATAGCATAGAGCACCATGGCATTCACTTAGATCTAGGTTAAGTTAGCACTTAGCAACAACAAAATAGGTTTATCACTCAACAACTTCATCAGATCTACACCCATACATCTAAGAAGCACAAAGAAAAGTGAATCTATCTAAGAGCATCATAACAGAGCACATAGCATAATCATATCAAAGCATAACACATGGAAAGAAACCAACACATTAGGTTGAAGCACTTAGCACAATACACAAAGTTACCATGGTTCACCCCCACCCTGGGGCTACATCCACAAAGTCTTATCTTCTTTATTAGATTTGGTCAATCTGGTTACAACATAGAGCTCATACTTGTACTCCGCATAGGACAGGAGACCTGCATGCAGGTCGCTAGATCCTCCTTCCCTGAGTAGCTCTAGCATAGAGCCTTCTTACAATCTGTGCACTCAACACTTACAACAGTTGCACTCAGCTCTGCAAGTTGATCACATAATACATACAAATCCTTTACTAGCACTTAGCTTATCTTCTCGCCCCATCTTACATTGCTTAGCTACTTATTTATACTTTACAAAATAGGCCTAAAACATGGGTAAATGTAACATCCTACTCTGGCGCACTGAGCGAACTTATTCTTTGAGGACACTTGCTCGCAAGTGATATGGATTATTATGCTATTAAAACATTTGATTCTGATTATGAGGCGTTATGGGTTGATGACATGTTGTTTTATTGCATTGATGTAGACAAGTGCTATTGACTCGGTTTTACTGAGTGTGCAGGATTTTGGACCACGGAGATGTAGAGGCATTGATGGAACCCCTTGGACTCTGGATCGAGTTAGGGAGTGTACCGTTGGGGTTTGATTGTTTTACTGTGATATTAGTGCATATGATTAGATGATATGATATGGATATATTATGACATGATTCGTTGATGATGCAGGCTGACGATAGCTTGCCGACCATACTCACATGTGGAGTAAAGAGGTCACGCACGACTACCAGATATGTTGAGGGAGAGGTGTGGACAACAACCCTGCCACAGCATACTAGCACTCTCGTTGTGGCTCGAACTGTAGGTTAACGTTTACCTAGTTCGAGAGGACCCACAATGTCATGAGGGCAGACTGCGATAGTCACTCATGATGATTCTAAGGGGCCCGCAATAAGGCAGGGGCCTTATTCCTTAGAGGCCCTTAGTCTCCCACAAGTTCACCTGGCGAAGTATTGACTCCAGGGGTTTTTGATGTCTACCAAGTCAGTCAAGAGGCGAGTGGCACCCTTGGAGCACGTGGTGCATCCTGAAGGGCATGTCGCACAAGAAAAATGGAAAGAGGCAAGTGACACCCTTGGAGCATGTAGTGTGTCCTGAAGGGCACGTTGCGCAAGGGAAACAGATTAAGGCAAGTGGCACCCTTGGAGCACCTAGTGCATCTTGAAGGGCACGTCGCGTTGTTGATGATAAATGAATGAACCTAGATGGCCTTAGGACGAATAACGTGTTAAGAATTTTTAAAACAATTTCCCTAATAAAATGTCACCCAGCACGAAAATTTAAGGTCTAAGTCTAAATTATGCTAGGGGTAAAATTTCATCTATCTATTTAAAATAATAGTAATAATAAAAATAAATAAAAAATAAAAAAAACAACGTAAATAATGATTATACTCATCGTTAAATCTTGTAACAATAAGGGGTTAAGCGATTTAAATAATTCA
The DNA here is from genome assembly GCA_009831015.1 of Picea engelmannii. Taxonomy (NCBI): domain Eukaryota; kingdom Viridiplantae; phylum Streptophyta; class Pinopsida; order Pinales; family Pinaceae; genus Picea; species Picea engelmannii. Next base: position 49,066 of record ML803539.1, read on the forward strand.
TAAAAATCTGTTATGGTAAAATTTAAAAAAAAGGGGGGAATAATTGTTTTATTTTTATGATAAGTTAAAAATTTTAACTAAAAAGGGAAAAAGGAAAAAGGGGGTTATTTTCTGCACCTGCTAATTTTGAGTCCTAAATGAAAAGGGGAAAGAGGGAAATTTAAAATATTTAGGAAACTAGGAAAAGAGGGAAACATAAGAAGAAAAGGGAAACCCAAGGGAAAAAGCATAAAGTCAAACTTAGTAAGGGTATCTAGCATCTAAGAGCTTTCTAATTTAAACTGAACTAGCAATTTAATAATGGGGAAAGTCATTAAAACCTGTAAGAGAATTTGGGGACACCTAGGAGTGATTCGAGGAGTGACTCTAGGTGGGTGAGGGAAATAAAGATAATTAATTAAAGAAATTAATTTATGGAGGAATGAAGGGGATGGGTGACACTTGTAAGGGGAGGAATTTTTAGGAATTAAATTTTAAAAATTTAATTAAGTGAGATTTTAGGAAAGTAAGGAACTACGAAACTCTATATAATGAAGGGAGGAGATGGAGGATGGATCTTCTTCTGTTTGTGTAACATTATGCTGCAAACATATCTACTTGATTGACTTAACTTGTGGGAGTTGGGATACCCATCTCAGTGAGGAGTGGTAGCTCGGCCTTGCGAGGTGAGCTGAGAACTAGTCTAAATCTATAGATAGTGAGTGTGTGGCCCCTTTGCGGCTTAGGGGGCTAAGGGGGAAGAAGAGTACCCCTAGCATTGGTTGGGAGGTACCAATGAAGTTTCGTCGGCTGGCACACGGGAGTTGCACGGAGCACGCGGGACATCCACTCAGAGCGGGCGATCAAGAAACGATACACTTTCTTCATTTTGTATGGTAAATTGTTGCGGAACTTATGCTTGGATCTGTATTTTTACTTGGGTAAGTGAATTGATTGTCTAGATGGTTTACTGAAATTTTCTTATCCTAGCTCGATGATTGATTGACTCCCATGGCTTTCGTTTCCCCGCATGTATTGACCACCTTGTGGTGTTGATTGTGACCTTTGTGGTTGTTTGCCTTCGTCCCTAGCTCGCCAGTCCTCGCCTGAGCAGTCGGCCAGGAGCCTGATTTACGGTCGTCGCCTCGGTGTTAATAGACCTGTTGATCTCAACGCCCTGCTTTTCTGTGCGAGGATGATGAGCGAAGGACAAACCTGTTAGCCATCTACCCTTGATGTTGTCTTTAGCTGAAGGTTCGCCTTGCTCCTTGATGCGTTTAATAAACTTGAAATTTTGATTGATGGCGAAGTTTCTTTACTCTGCATTTCATAATCGTCGGATAAGTTTATCTCTGTGTTTTTTTTATATTGTTGGATGAATTGGCACTTCGTTGCATTACCTCCTTCACAACTTGTATATGTGTTTGTTTTTATGTTGGCCTTTTCTCTGCAAATTTATCCCTGCAAATAATCAACCCAGAATTTAGCTACGTGGAACTCGATTCATCTCTGAGTGTCTGATACTTGCTCTGCATTTCAAACACTCAGCATTTCATGTATTTACCGGGAAGCAAGATTTTGATTTTATGGTTAGCCTTGGATTTTTGTGGATGGCAATTAGATAGGCATTTGACTGCGTTCTTCTATACATTTTGACAGTAAGACTATGTTATCCATTGACCACGAAATTTCCTTAAGGATTATGTTTTGATCATGACGAAGGACTGCGTTTTTCCTTACAGTTTATTGACTTGTGGAATTCTCCACTGGCGAATTTATTTCATTGATTGGATAGTGATATATTGGTTTACAGTTGGATGGTGATTGTTTTTTTTCTTTCACCTAGCTCAGCGAAATCCATTGTAATATGTACCTGCATTTTTCACCTTTACATTACAGCGAACCGACCTTGAATAGCAACGCATTTACCCATTCAATTTGTCGTTGGGTAATTACATTGTTGCCCTGTTATTTTTTTTTTTTTGAATTAAGTTTTGGTATTATCCGTGAATAGCATTGAATGGTAGTTATCGGGCACGTTTAACCCGCGATTTAAACTGTAATGTCCGGCCATTTAGCTCTGTGTGTTCATCTTTTTTCATCTTATTTTTAACGGCAATTTCTCCTTCACGTGTATGCATTTCGTTTTTACCTTTGGGGTGATTTTTTCCCTTGATTATGCCTTAAAAACTTACTGCTATTGGATTCCTGTGACTGCCCACGATTTTCAATTTATTTGATGCTACGTTTACTCCTGAGAATGCCCATGGATTTCAATCACTTATTGTCGTGTTTATCCGGATTACCATCCACGTTTTTTCCCTTCGATTTGTTGACTGGTTGTCGATTGAATTCCCATGATTTTTACCACTTAAAACGAATGACTAAGTTGTAGTAAATGACCACGATTGGGCCTTAAATGGTGACAGCGTTTTGCTCTTAGCTGGTGTCTGTGTTTTGTTGCGACTGACCACGTCTTGCCATCTAAATTGGAATGCATTGCTGGGAATTGGGCACAATTACCACCACGGTGTACTGCTTGATGCTGAGATGTGGTACAACCAATTAATTGCCTTGAAAATCGCCTAGGTATTGTTCACGTTATATTAAATGCCTTGATACGGTTATACCAATTGCCTTATTACTGATATATGTTAATTGCCCTATTATTGTCATTTTGATTGTTACTGCTACATTAAATGCCCTGTTATCTGCCATGATAATGATTATGCTTATTACCATATTAATTGCCATGTAATTGCTACAACAAGTTATCAGTTAGTGGATCTCTTCTCAAAAACTAATTGCTACAGTGAGTTAAACGGACAACAGTCGTGACATTCGCCTGGTTAATTCCATATTAAACGTTATGTAACTGATTTCTCCAGTAATGTTAAAAGTTAGTAGCTCTCTTAAATGTCAAGACCTCACTATGAAATTCTTTAGTTTTGGTTTTAAATAAAGGTTGCATTGGGGATTCAATTAGTTTAAAACAATAAATTGATTTATGTCCTTTCATATGTTGGGAGTAACAAAAGTGTTTTGGATTAGTAATTAAGGGCTGGATTGGGATGATGATCAACTTGATATGTCTATGTAATTGGATTGATAATGGGGCACATATTTAGAATGAAATAAGGTGGTGGTATGGTAAGGGCTTGTTTAAATTAAAATACTACTTTATGAGTATGGATAGATAAGAAGTTAGTTAATAGAATAATAAGGAATGTAGTGTCATGGAAAATGTTAGTTAAAAACTTGGTTAATAGCTACTTAGAGTGGTGGGAGATATTAAAAGAATATTGATAGTATTATTGTTACATAGTAATAGAGCTAGTTATGAAAACACTTATTTTGTCTTTCCTTTATTTATGATCCATGAAACTATGTTTGGTATGTTAAATACATAGTTGAATTTTAGTAACTTGTTAAGTTGGAAAATATCTTGTAAATTATATCAATAACAGCATACCCTATGTTCATTTTAACGAATTTGAGTCGCAAGAATATTTATGTGTATATAGGTGGGCATAGATCTTGTTTTCTTGTATTGTACCTCTTTTGTTTCAATATAATTATGTAGAGATGTGTTGGACTATTTTGCTGATATGGTAAGGTGCATTCCGTTTTTTTGGGTACTTTGTTTTTATCATAAATGGTTAACCATTGTAGGCTAGGATCCTTTGTGCTAAGACTCTAATTGTCTCTTTTATTTGTAGAAGTTAGATGCGAGTTGACTGCTCAACTTGTTTTTGAAAAAAAAAATTAAAAACAAAAAGGAGAAAAAGAGATTTACCAATTCATTATATCTATCTACTGCGTATCAATTTTATTAGCAAGGAGGATGTGATAGTAAACCCATGGGCCGACATCCCTTTCCCATTACATTAACCCAAAACCCTAAAAGGTCCCCAAAAGTGGGCCGAGATCCCGTGATCTCTGCTTCGTCTAACGCTCCCTCTTTGACAGGCTGTCAAAGTCCAAAAACGGTCAAATATGACCAAGTGTCCCTCAAAATTTGGTCAAGGGCCAACACGGCAAAATACTACAATTAATTTTGTAATACCATTTAATAATTAATGACAATTACATTATAATGAAGAATATCTCTCAGTATGATTGGTTTTGATTTAGTGCAACTCCTTGTAGATTTGTCTCCTCTCCAAATATGACTACCCAAAACTACATTTACCTCCCAGCCAACTAGGAACAATCTCACTGGCTTCCTAGATTTAAGAAACCTTGAAGGGTTCTCGATTTCTCCTTCCCTTCAACCCAATATTTTCTCAAATCTTGTAACCCCCTCTCCTTTTCCTCGAAGCTTCCTTTAGCCTTCACCCCCTCCACCTTCCTAGCCTCCTCGGGAAGATCCTAGGAAGATCAACAATCATTAAATTATCATTCCCTCACAATTATATTCAATTTATTCCCTAACATGTTATCAACTTCATTAAACCAATTCAAATTGGATAGTTCAATTCAAGTTCCATATATGTATTCCCTAACATGCTATCTATATTAATAAATGCAATTCAATTTAAAGATTAAAAAAAAAAAAAAATTAATTTTAGATATACTAGAAACATCACAAACACACACACCATAAAAATTAATATTATATTAACTAGTATACACCATAATAATATTAGTGTACACGTGCTAATGCATAATTCTGCATGCTCACAAAATCTCGTAATGCATCAATCAATAAGCTATATTAACAAAATAACAATAATTCTTCGGTCAAATTGAATGCTACACCTATATCATCATCATTGAATTAACCAACATTTAATACTCAAAAAGAAGCTAAGAAAACCACTAAGTTTACATTTTTAATTCTCAGCAACACTCTTAACTACATTGAAACACCATTCCTTTGTAACATACCTACATCTTCCACATCCTATCAATTCCTTCGCTAGACTATGTGGGAGTGTCAACTATATTGACTTAACTTCAAATAGAAAACATAAACGGAAATGTCAACTATCTTGACCAAGGTTCCCTAGTAGGCAACTAGAAGTCGTCATCACACGTCTATAGGAGTGTGACTTAACACAACTCTCTCACGACTCTCTAGAATAAACGATGGATAATACTTTCACCCCTCTTAATAGAACTAAGGTCAACACCGTATGGATAATACATTTACCCCTCTTAATAGAACTAAGGTCAACACCGTATCATTGACCATACTATGGTGTTGTTGTTCTTTAATCTTTGTCATCGAATGTTTAGTTTGGGCAACCCTGCAGCAATGCATCGAACCAATGAATAAACATAAGAATAATGCTTCTTAGCATACCATTTCTCATTTGATGTTCACGACATCTATCACTTTAGTATCACACTTATCTAGCAATCACATAGTCCATCCAACCTGTAGGTTAGTTTACAACATAAAATCATGCATAACCATAAAACTATTGATACATGATTGCCATATTACTCATTGATTAATAATGTAAACGGACTAGTTACTCATTATGTACATGGTATTTATTAATTTGCTAAAACATATCATTCAAACCATTGTCCATGTACTCAAAATCTTTCATTTAAAACTTGCAATGCTACAATAAATCACAACATCCATCATTAATCACATAAACAATAACTATAATTCATAATATAATTTAGCTACTTAAATCAAAATAAATGAAACATTAATCATTAATCACATAAACAATAACTATAATTCATAATATAATTTAGCTACTTAAATCAAAATAAATGAAACATTACAGAAAATAAGACAATAATTACACATCTCAACTCCCAATCTATATAATTTAGCTACTTAAGTCAAAATAAATGAGACATTACAGAAAATAAGACAATAATTACAACTCCCAATCTATGCCTATGTTTAATTAACTAAAAGAATTACAATGCTTTTATATCAAAAAGCAATCTCGTTTACCATGTATATCAAAACAACGAGGACCCTACCATCTTTTATAGAATAAGAAGGCTCGGGTTTACAACGGTGCCCACTGACCCTAGGCACAGGGTGCCAAACGTGCATGGATGCATGCTCTGGATTTTATTTTTTTAACCATGGATGCATGCTCTGGAATTCTACATGATTGTACATAGACTAGAATAGGACAAACCCTATTGCAGTGCACCTCCCTTTAAATTTGGATCTTGCGCCCTATGTAAGAATGGAATCGCTCCATAACTCATGCATGTTTTTTCTAAAAATGGAAGAGCACACTGAAAATCGGAAAGGCACTCCCTATTACTAAACTGACAACTAAATCAATAACAACAACGAACTCTGGAAATATGCTTAACATTGGCCCATGCATGCACCCTTTTCCTCTCTACATATCTATAGCTTGCCTCCCGAAGTAAACTACTGTTGCGCCATCATGAACACGCCCCTCTGTTGTGCACAAAACCCGAGGTATGATGGATCCACTGAAGTGTGCCAATGCTGTACAGACCTGCCATCATCGTTGCGCCATGCTGAAGGAGAACGTAGACTGAGTAACAGGGAAACTCTAACATAGACACACCTTCATACATTGGAGTGGTTGGACAGACCATCAGCGCCCCGCCAATCACGAGGGGAAGAAAAGTTAGGAAAGAAGCACACGAGAGGAAAGCTAAGCAGAATAAAGCGTTGGGATCCCAGTGTTCGCTAGCCAAGTGCCACTGAGGCTTTGCATCTTAG
>ML803539.1:55829-71437 GCA_009831015.1 Picea engelmannii
AAATTTAGTGTTGGAAATTTTGCTGAAACAGCGATGGATCTTATGCTGAAACAGTGATGCAACACACTTTGTAACTGAAATTGTGGCTCTGCCACCCCTCTAATAAAAACTATAACCGTTTTCGTTAAAAAAAAAAAAAAAAAAAATCCCTTGGACCTCAAGACGCTATAAGCACTATAGGGGCTAATGGTTACAAGTAAAACATGCTCTGACAGAAAGTTACAAATCTTGCTATCAATCTTTCAGACTAAAGATTGTTATGATCCAGTTTTTCAAATTCGTCTCCTTGACTTACTATTGTCATTGCTTAAAGAAAAAATCTCACTGGTAACAGTTAAAATGTTATTTTTAAGATTTGACCCCTCCTCTTAGAAACAAGCCTCTCTCCCATTGAGAGCATGGCTATGACTAGATACCTAATGTATAAGAACAAGTTAAATAACATGGAAGACAAGAGGTTACCTAAAATTGCTTCAAAATCAAGTCATAACCACCATCGACTCAAGCGAGGATGGCATAAAGACGTCCAGTCTTGGCTAAACTATTGAGGAATCATGGAAGAAACCATTTTGCAGAAAAAAGATACTATTAAAAAAAACATCAAATCAAAATTTAAAGAGAAAATGTAATGTGATAAAGAGTTAGAGGAAAAAAGAAAATTAAGGTATTATAAAGATGTAATCAACCCTAATCTAGAAGATCAAAATTATCTATCTGTTTTGCCAAGTGTAAAGAAAAAAATAAGCATTGCTAAGATAAGAACAAATTCTCACGAGCTCCATAGTGAAACTGGGTGTTGGTCAATTCCTAAAACGCTATGGGATGAAAGAGTGTGTCACCTTTGTGACACTAAGAAAGTTGAAGATGAAAAGTACTTTCTCTTAGATTGTCCAGCCTATGTCCATATTAGATCTCCTTTTCAAAATATTTATCACACTACCAACCTTCCTAACATCTTAACTCAACAAAAGTATGGTGATATTGGAAAGCTTCTCTTAATGCTTTTCAAGCACATAAACAAAATTCTAAAGAATCACAAGTAATCACTTACCCTCTTAAGGTCCGATAGACCAATTCGTTCTTGGTTGACGTTAATAATCATCATCATCATGATCAATTATCCAACTTTGTTTCCTCTTCAGTGATGATGAAAGTAGCACTGTGATGTATAACACTAGAAATAAAAAACTTGGAAAGTTGCATAAAATCAAAGACGAAGCAATTGATTCAACTTGGTATCTTGGCATATTCAGTTAACGAAAATACAATTAAAATGCAGTATAGAAAAATATCTTGACACTAAATCTCACTACATTCCTCTGAAGCCAGTCTTCTGAAGCTCACTACATTCATAGAAATGAGATTTAATTAAACAAGTTACATGGAAATCCTATTGAAACCATGAAAAAAAAATCGATGGACAATAAACTAGTCCAAATTTCATTCAGGAAATGCGTTTATTTTTTGTTTCGGGTAAACAAATACCAGGCATACATATCGTTCACAGTAAATATAACAATGTTTTGTTGAAGACCTTTTTTATTTCAATTTGTTGATATTCAACTACCGGCAATTAAAATTGCCAAATACAAACATTTTTGTGCCACTATTCTTAGAAATATGCATGACTCTTCAAAAATATGCACAATTAACAGTCAATATGTTCCTCGTAATGCATGCCACTTTAGTTTTAGTAAAACCCATAGAGGAGAAACTCCTGATATACCCCGAGTTAGACCTGGATCAAAAACATTGAAATGCCTTTTCTGAAGGGAATCCAACAAAATCCGACAAGGTACTGCAGGTAAGAGCACGGGCAGTGCAGCCTTAGGTACCACGTCTGAAAGTTCTTGAGCCTTTTCCAAATGTGCATTTGCAGTAGCTGCAATTTCAAACATGGCATTTTCCAGGGCTTCACTGTATTCTCCTCTATATAGATCTTCTTGTGACAATCCATGTTTAGCCGCAATCTCGTGTGGAATGTATGAGCGTCGTCGACTCGCATGATACGGTGTGGCTCTGAGGAAGAGGACAAGGCCGCTTGCTTTTCCAATATGGGAAACAGCATGATCTGCAGTGGTCGACTGGATTCCCCCAGCCTGAAGTGTGAGGTACAAGAGGACAGAAGCAGTGTTCTCTGTATACTGTTCTAAGTCAGCAAGAGTCACCGGAGTGCTTTCTGTCTCTGAATCTGCAATCCGTGCCTCAATGGACCGTTTAAACCATTGTTTGCTTAGTTTATGCTCATGAATAACCGATGCTAAAGACTGTGCCACGGGATGCTCAATGACCTTATTCTTATAAATATTATCTATTGTATCACGCCACCAAAGAAGTCGTATCAATGCCAATTTAGCATCTGAAACATTGTCCCTAACTCTTGCTGTTTCCACATTGAATGCGCGCAATGCAAAAGCTGCTTTTCGCAGGCTTGCCGGTAGGTGCAACAGACAAAGATAATTTTCATAATCATATGAACGCACTTGTTGCACACAATATGAGAAGGCAGTTCGCAAACTACTCGAAGAATAAGTTCCATTCATGTAATTAGCAAGAACCTGTAAGAAAAAAAACAATCACAAATAAGTTATGGGTCTGAGAAATGTTAACCTCTGCTAACCAAACTGTTAATAAAGTAGATTAGACAAATTTAACGTCAGAATATTGACTACAGAGAAAGGACAGGAGAAATATACATACCCAAAAAAAACACAACGTCAGTCATCGTTAACAATGGGTAGGAATATTAACGAGTGGAGGAACCCAAGGACCCAAAATATAGAAGTACCAACAAGCATCTACTGAGCAATAAGTGCAGACAAACGGAAATTTAGGAGAAGAAAAAACATATTTTAATTAAAGAAAGGAGGTTGTAAACAGGAAGCCAAAAGATTTATGAGCTAGGATCAGGCCTAGCAGCCTTGGGAAGAAGAATCAGAAATAATATGGATAAGATCCCCATAGCATTCACATAAAATATTGCCAGCAGTCAAGATTGAATCTGATCTGCCACAGTTGTATGCTCCTACTTAATTGTGACACAAAACTTCAAATTCATATAGGTTCAAAAGGAGCTCTTAAAAAGTGTACTGATAAAGTTAGGTCGGCAAGATGCTTTAATCTTTAAACAAACAGTAACATGTGTGTGAAGTAGTTCTTGATCTTCACTAGATTTGCTCTGCAAGGCTGGCATAGATGCTATTTTCCCTTGACTGGTAAAACATGCCTAAATACCAGAGATAAATGACACAAAATATGTTCCATGACTATTACAAAGCATATGGAAAAGCTTAATTAATTTTCATGAAATTATCTCCATAACCAACCAAAAGCAACATAATCAAGCAACTTTTCAAAAAGAATATTTTCAAGCAAGCTCCAGCGGCTCTACCAAAAATAACATGTTAGTTATCCTTGTGTTTCGCCACCAGCTCAAATGTAATATGGCTAAGAACTAGTAATGAACACAGTACAAACTATAGGATTGATACAACTTAACATCAGAATTAATCTAAAAACCCGCACAGATAAAATCACAAAACATTCCTCAGATAATCACACCCACACTTGTGCACATCATCAACAAAGACCATGACCATCTACCTGCGTATCTGCATTTTTTCTTTTGATTAAAACACTCAAGCATGAAAGATAATGCAAATCCACTAGCATCATCTTCAAATCTAACATCTCAAATCCCAAGCAACATAAGCCTTAGCACAAAGTTGATATACCAAATAACTCTGCCATGTTGAATAACACCTGCTATAAGTCGTTCAAATGACAATATCCTAAAAAAAAGGCAACGAACCATTTCCCACTCAATCCTCTTTGTCCATTGGCCAAAGTTCAACAACCTTAGTACACTGCAGACCTCATTTTGGGTCATTGGGTCAGTAGTCCACATGCATGGTAGCTCACGTAACTATAGATCCCCGAGGGCGAGACGAAGAAAGAACACAACCTTACGACGGAGGACTATAAATGCAGCAGCCACTAGCCTATATATTTCATAGTCTTTTCTATAGTCACTTAAACCAGTCATTTAAGAAGGTTTCAACTGCTACAGAATGAGGTTGATTTGGAGACATTAACACACCTATTGAATTTCATTTCCTGGTTTGCTGTTTACATCACTATAGACATTCAAATGATGGATTGCTGTATTCCTGTAATTGTTGCAAGCGATATTGTGGTTTTTCATCCCGAATGTTTTTGGCTATTTCCATTGTTCCTTAAATGAGGTGGAGTATATCTTACTATAGATGGTTGCACTTCTTTATGTACTATAACTTTATTACAAATCCTTGATTCATCTTCCTTGTGAGTCTACCTAGTGCACATGATTGTTGCTAATGATATATTCAGTGATTTTTCATCCTTGTCAAAGTTTAACATGTCTTCTTCAACAAAGACCTCTACTTCCCTTCCATTTATAACTTTGCAGTAATATAAGTGATTGGATGCACATATATAACTTGGAACCCAATTCTTACCACATCTATGACAATTAGTTTCTTTTTTTTTCTTTCTTCATCGGAGTTGCTAATGGATGTGTCTGATTATCTTTCAGCTTCATATTTATACAACTTTCAATTGCTGCATTTGTGCCCTAGTGACCACTTGTCTCTACAACATCTGCATTTGCCCTCCCTTCGTCATTGGGCTTCCAAATTGTAATTATTCTCTTCTCTTAAATGTGGCGAAGGATATTTTGGGTTTCCAAAATCTATTGGTAAGCCATTGGGAAACATGCTCGGTTGTGGATTTATTGTACTTGGAGAACTTGTTTGTGGATTAGTTATATTTGAAGAACTTGGTTGTGGTCAGTGGATTAGTTGTATTTGGAGGATTTGTGTTGGCCGAGGATTCTTTGTCCTTGAGGATTTTCTCTAATCCCTCCATGCCTGATTCATTCTTAATGCTTATTCTAAGCTATTTCTTGATCTCCTTTGTTATTTCTTGTTTCAACTTGCCATTTTTCTGTGTAATCTCTTCCCTTAGCTCCTCACGATTTTTATCTATCTTTTCCTTGAGTTCTGTGTGATCTTGCTTGTATTGTCTCTCTAGTTTCTCCATCTTGGAATTTATATCTATCATTTTCCTAGTTACTAGAGGAGTTTTTTGGTGATCAATTTTGAATGTTTTAGGTTGTACCGTTGTTGTATGCTCTAAGAATTTTCCTGGAATTTTCAGAATTGTACAGATCATTATGACAGTTGTTGCATGGAATCATACGGAACTGTGTGATTCACCTTTTAATAATTATATCAATACCCTAAGTTCTATAGTTTAGGTATATACTATGAATTATGTTTATTTTTATATAGATAACAATGAGCATGTCGGTCCTCTTGAGTACAATGTTCTACTTGATCCCTAAGCTGGAATGATCAGACCTTGAGCTGCGATAAAGGAAATCTCAAGCTATGTGACTAATGCCCTTAGAAACAGTAGGGGAGAATAATTATACAATCTTATATAGAGAGTGTTCAAAATAGAAAGCTAGCTGAGGGCCAAGAGCATTTGGGTGACTATTTCTAATGGATATCATCTCCATAGAATAGAAGACAGTTAAGCAACCTTCCTAGGGTTTGTCCTTCACTTGCTACTATCTGGTTGCAAGAGGATCCAAAGCTAAATATCCAACAGAGCCAAGGTAAAGTTTCTGCAGAGACATACATGAAGCATTAGTAACATTACAACCCTACTCCCTAGATTTAGGTTGAGTCCTAACTTTTGTATAACCTGTGATTAAGGTGGATATTGTTAGCGACATTTCTTGTCCTAGGCACAAGAGTATTCGGGTCTGCAAGATGCATGAGAAGCGCCCGAAAGCAGCATGGGAAAATCTCGTTTTAAGGCTTCCAAGCACGTAAAAGGGGGAAGTTATGTTGTCGACTGCCCAGATTCATTCATCAGGGCAGATCAACGGTCATCGAAATATCAGGGCTACCAAGTTAACCGATATATAGCGTCAGAGAAAGCGTCGATATTTCAAGACTAAATCTAGGTCGTCCGATCCAGCGACACATAGTGCGAGATCCAATCGGCATATCAGCATTCAGGAGTTTGAAGGGCGAAAGTCCCTTGTCATCTCACATCTCGAAACCCCGAACCCCGAAAACGCCGAAGCCGCCCAAAGTCGAGCCCACAGTATTACGGAGCATTCTCAGTCGTCCATCCAAAGGAGACATCTGGCGCCCAATTGAGCCATCTCGACGTTTCGCCCATCGCGACTCCGAGGCGCAAGGAGTAGCTTTGTCGTATTCCCGATACGCGAGGTGCCAGGAATGTCCAAGACTCAAGCCCACAGCATCGCCGAGCGGGTCCAGGACCGTCATATCTGAGAAGGACGCATGGCGCCAAATTTAACCATCTCGATGTTTCACTCATCGCGACTATGATAAGCAAGGATCAGCGCCTCCATATTCGCGAACGCCGAAAGCGCCTTCGAGAATAAACGCAGGGTCACAGCCCGCGGTCACTTGAGAAAGGAAGAGAGTTATGCAAAGGTGCCAAAGCGTCGGGTTTTTCCACAGAAGGGTACCACATCCTCCAAGACCAGTTCAGCCCGACTTCGATCTTGGTCCTCGCTAAAGAATTAAATGAAGCTGAACAGAGGTAGTTGAAACCTCAGCTCACTTATTGAATGCAAGGTATGGGGGTTCCGGCAAACAGTCTGCCCGAGACGGTCCTCTACACTGATTTTCTCCAAAGGGTCATGGATGGTCCTCATCTGACCAGAGAGAGTCTGCACACGCCATGTTGACCTTTAATGTTGCAACTATCTCCCCTACAGGAGCCATGCGCAGTTAAGATGGCGTCTAACGAAAGTTATCCGTCCGAATTCGGCTGAAGGGACACCATGCCTTGGATGACTGAACATGCATCTGATAGGCGAATTTTGTTGAGTATATAGACTCAGTCTTTGTATTTTGAAAAGGATCGATGGTTGAGCAAGGCTCCAGGTGGTAAACTTTAATGAAGCATTGTTTTCCTGGTTATGTCTGGACTCTTGAGACTTCTTGTCTTCTGAATGTCAGTTTTTCTTTCGTGTCTTTGTTTACACTGTATTAGAACGGCTTGGAATTGGAGAATCCAGTCGAGTTGTAATTGTTATAGGATGATGTAGAGTTTGATCGCTGTAACGGTCACATTGTTTCTAATTGGTCGCTGTGATTTTCTTAGCACTGAACGACTTGGAATTGGAGAATCCAGTCAAGTCCCCTCTTTCAGTTTCCCGAAACTCTGAACCAGAGGATCTCGCATTCAGAGTTTTTCTTCTACAAATTACTGAAAGGCCTGTTGCCTGAGGTAGTTTGTCCACTCTTCTCACCAAGTCTTCAACCTGCTCATTTTCAAATCAACCCACTGACTGAAGTTAGATCAAGACCTCCTTTGTTCCTCGCATGCCGGACCCAGTCCCTGAGTTTGAGTGATATCTTCTCGAGTCTCTACCCATTTGATCACCCATTAAAAACTGATGGGCGTTGGGCTCTACTCCTGCTGCAATCCAGGAGTGACTTCCGTCGCCAACATTTCTGGTGCCGTTGCCGAGGACGAAGTTGAAAATTTTCCCCGGGATTGAACGACATTGAACCTCTGATTCTGAAGGTGCATCGGGTATCAAAGCCTTTGAAGATTGCTACTGTGCACCTGGCGACTCCATTGTGACGACTCCGCTGGGGAGAACCTGCTCTATCAATTGTGGCTTTCAGAGGCAGACACACACGGTCCCATCCACAGCTGCCTCTAGCTACACCAGAAACTGATCCGGAGGTGGTTCTCAGGAAAGGAAAGGCCTCTGAAGGAGAAGCTTCTGCCACCGAATCAAGTAATCCGCCATCCCCTTCTGTAAGAACTCCATTTTCTCTTCCTCAGTTTCCTAGCAGATCGCTTTCTGAAGTTTCCCGTTTCCTGAATTTCGGGAGTGTTCTTGTTGAAGTTTCCCCCCCTGGTCCGGGATTAGAGGGAGAAATCCTCGTCACTCCCATTTCTCCTGAAGCTGCACCTTGGCGTAGACCCAGGAACACAGAAGATTTCCCCACTCCTGGCTTTACTGCTCCCCCTCTTGTCACTGTTGTCGTTTCTGTGCAGAGGGAAACATCAGCCGACTTAAGCTTGCTAGCCTTCTCCTTAAATCCCCTCTTGTTTCCCACTCCACTTCGGGACTCATTCCCAGTAACCCCTTCGCGAACTCCTTCTCCTCCGAGTTCTCCTCCACCTAATATCCCTATGGTAGGAGCAAATCCCCCTATGACCAGAATGGAGACCATTATAACCGCTAGGTATGCTCCCCTCGTGCTACCACAACCTCTCAACGCCCTCCCAGCAGATGGTTACCTCAAGCAGCTGCCCAGGTTTACAGGTGAGGGGGACATAACTGCAGAAGAGCACTTAGAAGCCTTTTACAGTTTCACAGATGATAATAGCATCATGCATGTAGACGTATGGATGAGGATTTTTGTCCATAGTCTCCAAGGCGAGGCTAGAAAATGGTTTAAGGCCCTACCTCATGGATCTATTGATGGGATCGAAGCTTTAGATAATGCCTTTTTAAGACAATGGGGAGATAAAAAAGACTTCATGTATTACATGACAGAGTTTGGGTCGTTGAAGAGAAAAGAAGGAGAGTCTGTCTCCAATTTCTCCAAGAGATTTAATAAAATGTACAACAAAATCCCTGCTGAGATAAAACCCTCCAAAGCCTCTGCAAAGATCACTTATGCTAGCGCCTTTGATCCCGATTTCTGCCTCCTGTTGAGGGAAAGAAGAGCCACTACTCTGGCCTATATGCAGGATGCAACCATGGAGGTAGAATCTAATATATTGGTTGTTGACTGACTCAGGAATGCTGCTGGTAGAAACATATCCAGGCAGAGGCCTGAAGCTTCCTCATCCAGTTCCTCTCCCCTGCCCCTTCAGACAGATGAGACAGCTAGGGTACTCAAGTCACTTTCTGCTAGAATGGAAAGGTGGGAGTTGGAAGGGAAGCCCATGTACAGAAATCCCCAGAATACTGATGGTAGAGGTTTCAGGAGACCTAATAACAATGGACCACAGGCCTTCCCAAGGGAACAAAGGGAAAAAGACAGAGAAGATCAAAGGATTCAGACCCCTCTCCAAAATAACCTGGTTACTCATGAGGGAGGGGAGGAGATAGACGATTTCGACCCCGAAATTCATTGTGTTGAAGAAGCTACTCCTTTTCCCCATTTGACTCAGTCTGCATATGAAAAATCCCTAATGAACATCCAAATCCATGAGTTAGGTAGGGGAGAAAGGGCCGGCTACACCTCAAACAGATACAATCTCAGGTCAAGAAAGAAAGAAGGAGACTTTGACAGCCAAGACCAGCCCCTCGTAGCAGATAGGCCTACTAAGTCTGCGACAGCCACTACTAAAGGAAAGAAAACTCACAGTGCTTCGCCAACAACCAAGGAGCCTGTCACTGAGGTAAGGGAAGCTCCTAAGCCCAGCCCTTCCTTCAATTTTGAGCATGAGATTCAGAAGATTAGAATTCCTGTACCCCTATCTGAACTCGTTAAAAACGAAGATTTCAAAAGGTCCCTCTCCAAGTTGCTACAATCCGAGTCCCCCCAGCCTCCCTCTGACTCAGTGAACCTTCAAGATGAGAAACCAGCTGTCATCCTAGGTCCCATGGTAGAAAACAGAGATGATTCATCCCCTCCCTTCTACACCTCCCTGAACATACATGATAAAGTGCTACATAACTGCCTCATGGACTCAGGGGCTTCCCATAACCTTATGCCCAAAACAGTAATGGAAGAGTTAGAACTGGAGGTGACAAAAGCTTATCAAGATTTGTATTCTTTCGATTCAAGGAGAGTGCAGTGTCTAGGAGTCATCAAAGACCTGGTGGTTTCTTTGTTTCAGCTGCCCATGAAAAGTGTGGTCATGGATATTGTGGTAGCTGACGTTCCCCCCAAGTTTGGCATGTTGTTGTCAAGGTCTTGGATTAAAAGACTTGGAGGAACGTTACAGATGGATCTCACATATGCCACCATTCCGATCTTTGGAGGGGAACACAGGAGGTTGTACAGAGAAGCCCAGCTAGCCTATATTGTCAGTGATGAAGCAAATCCCACTAATCACCCCATCTTTGCACTTGACACCGACTTAGGGTCTAGTTTGTTACAGATCACTGGAGCTCCCAGAGTCCCTTTACAGATCAAAAAGCAGCCCATTCTTAATCTGCAGATACCTCCTCCGACCACCTATGTTTGGAAGATGTTCTTTGACGGAGCTTCCTCCAATATAGGCGCAGGCGCTGGAGTGATTTTCATATCGCCTTGTCAAGAGACCATATCCCTATCATACAAGTTGGAATTTGAAACTACCAACAATGTGGCGGAATATGAAGCTCTTGTTCTTGGTATGAGGGCTGCAAAAGAAATGGGAATTAAGGAGGTGTCAGTGTTCGGATATGCAGAATTGGTAATCCAACAGGTCAGGAATGTGTATCGAGCCAAGCATCCTTGGCTCAGGAGTTACAAAAACGAGGTATGGGACCTGATTGATAATTTCTTCTCAGCCTTCAACATTACTTTTATCCCAAGGGAAGAAAATACCTCGGCCGACTCCTTAGCGGTCTCGGCTAGTCTATTCAGGACCCCTCTGCCGCCAAAAATCCATGGTGAGGTCGAAATAAGATACAAGCCATCCATCCCGGACAATGTAAAGCATTGGGAGGTATTCGAGGACGATCTTGAAATCAAAAATTTTCTTCAGTCCATCGATGAGTTTTCGGCATTGCACATCGATCAAGATCCTGATCCCGAAGGTGACCCTCCCTCTGAGATATTCTTAAATAAAATCGTTAATCACCAGATTATTCAGCTGCCCAGCAATCACATTCCAAGGGGGCTGGTCCCTTTAGAAAGACTATTCGACAAGAATGATGTGGCAATAAAGGGCGGTGTTTCAAATGAAGATCCTGATACAGCCGAATGCAACATTGGCACATAGGAGGAGCCTAGGTTTGTTAAATTATCAAGCAGTTTGACCAGAGAACAGAGGGCCGAATATACTGAGTTGTTGAAAGAGTTTGTTGATGTGTTTGCCTGGACTTATGAAGACCTCAAGACTTATGACACATCTGTCATTGAACACAAGATCTCACTGAAAGAAGAGGCTAATCCATTCAGGCAGAAGCTGAGACAGATAAATCCCATGTTGCTACCTGTCATGGAGAAAGAAGTGAAGAAATTGCTAGATGCCCAAATTATCGTCCCCTTGAGATACTCCGAATGGGTGGCCAATTTGGTCCCAATAAGGAAGAAAAGTGGAGAAATCAGACTCAGAGTCGATTTCAGGAACCTGAACAGGAGCTCAAGGAAAGACAATTACCCCCTGCCCAATATGGAACAAATACTGCAGAGGGTAACTGGTGCGGCCAGGATATCCATGATTGATGGTTTTTCTGGCTATAATCAAATATCAGTCATACCTGAGGACAGAGAAAAGACAACCTTCACCACTCCTTGGGGCACATTCATGTATGCCAAAATGTCTTTTGGATTGATGAATGCAGGGGCAACATTTCAGCGAGCCATGGACATAGCCTTCATCGGGGAGAAAGATAAGTTTGTGGTAATCTACCTGGACGACATAACAGTCTTCTCCAGGTCTGACAGAGAGCACTGCAGTCATCTGAGAAAAGTTTTTCTGAAGTGTCGGAGGTTTGGCCTATCCTTAAATCCTAGAAAATCTTTGTTTGCTATGAAGGAAGGGAAGCTATTAGGCCATATAATATCAGAAGAAGGAGTGAGGATTGATCCTAGCAGGGTAGAGGCAATTCAAACCCTGTCACTTCCTAGATCCAAGAAGGAAGTTCGGGCCTTTTTAGGGAAGATTAATTTCTTGAGGAGATTCGTCTCAAATTTTCCTGAGTTGGTGAAAAATATCACAGCCATGCTCAGGAAGGGAAATGAAATGAAATGGACCGATGGACCCAGGGAATCTTTTATCCAAATAAAAAGAGCATTGACTGAGGCGCTTGTACTGATCAGTCTCGACTATTCCAAGGAGTTCCTAATTTTCTCTTTTGCTTCTTTTGATACAATAGCAGCGGTCTTGTTGCAGAAAAATGAGGAAGGGCAAGAACAACCCATTGCCTTCTTCAGCAAGGCATTAAGAGATGTAGAGATCAAGTATGAAATCATGGAAAAGCAGGCTTATGCCTTAGTAAAGGCCCTCAAAGCTTTCAGGATCTATGTCCTGCACTCAAAAGTGATAGCATACGTCCCCTCAGCCTCTGTGAAAGACATCCTTATACAACCTGACATGGATGGGAAAAGAGGGAAGTGGATTGCCAAGATCCTAGAGTTTGACCTGGAGATTAAGCCCACCAAGTTGATAAAGAGGCAGGGTTTAGCCAAGCTGTTGGCTGAATCCAATCGCAAAGCCTTGGGGATTAGCTACATCAACGCTTGCTCAAAAAATCCGCAAGCTGAGTCATCCAATAAGAATTCTCAGGGTGCCTTATCACTAGAAGCATGCACCAGGTACAAGGATATCTTGTATTTTTTGCAAGAATTGAAGCCTCCCGATGGAATGGAAAAAAGCAAGGCGAGAGCTTTGAAGCTCAAGGCGGTCAGATATTGCCTCATTGACCAAGCCTTGTACTAGAAAGACCCTTTTGGGGTATTTTTAAGATGCCTGGACCCGCAAGAAGCCCAGAAGGTTATATTTGATTTCCATAACAGCCTTTGCGGGGGGCATCATTTCTGGAAGACCACAGTTCATAAGATCCTTAGGGCTGGATATTACTGGCCTACTTTATTCGCCGATGTCTGCAGAGAAATCAGGGCTTGCATCAAATGCCAGAAGTTTTCAGGAAAACAACAACTCAGATCACTGCCATTAAAGCCTATAGTAGCTTCGGCACCTTTTCAGCAGTGGGGGTTAGACTTTATCGGAGAAATTCATCCTCCCTCAAGCGGCCAACACAGATGGATCCTGACTGCGACAGACTATTCACCAAGTGGATAGAAGCTACCCCTACCAGGAGTAGTTCTCACAAAGTAATCATCAGCTTCCTGGAGGATATCATAGCCAGATTCGGTTGTCCCAGCAAAATCGTCACCGACAATGCCGCCTTTTTCAGGTTTGAGCCTTTGGTCAAGTTCTGTGAACAGTTTGAGATTTCGTTGATCCACTCTACTCCCTATTATCCTCAAGGAAATGGATTGGCGGAGTCTTCCAATAAAAGTCTGATCAAGCTCATTAAAAAATTATTGGAAGACAATAAAAGGGCCTAGGATTCAAAGCTCAAATTTGCCCTATGGGCCGACCGGGTGACAACAAAGAAGTCTCTGGGCATCTCACCTTTCCAACTTGTTTATGGGACAGACGCTGTTTTTCCTACCCAGCTCGCTCTATTTGTGGCAAAATTTCTCTAGGACCTTGAAGGAGAGCCCGACAATATGACTAGAAGGATTCATCAGATGGTGGAAGTACGGCAGATCAGAGAGCAGGCCATGAACAGGGCCTACCATCATCAGCAGAAGATAAAGCAAACCTTTGACAGGAAGAGCAAAAAGAAAGTTTTCGAGCTGGGTGATTTGGTGCTCAAATGGGATGCGCCCAGGCAGGATAGGGGCAAGCACAGTAAGTTTGATGCCCTCTAGTTTGGGCCTCTCAAGATCTCTGAGGTATTTTCAAACAACACTTACAGGTTGAAGGATTTGGAAGGCGAAGAAGTTTTTGATGGCCCAATGAATGGGCATTTCTTAAAAAAATGTTTTGTAAGCCGCAAGCGGCTTTCTTTTGTTTTGTAAATATTGTTTTCTGATTTCTATTTTCGGCTTAATAAATGACTCCAGCCCAACAGCCAGGCACTGAATCTGCAAAAAGAGTTCTTAGAGCATCGCGGGGACGACTCTATCCCCCATGGAGCCTAATGTTAGCGACATTTCTTGTCCTAGGCACAAGAGTATTCGGGTCTGCAAGATGCATGAGAAGCGCCCGAAAGCAGCATGGGAAAATCTCGTTTTAAGGCTTCCAAGCACGTAAAAGGGGGAAGTTATGTTGTCGACGGCCCAGATTCATTCATCAGGGCAGATCAACAGTCATCGAAATATCGGGGCTACCAAGTTAACCGATATATAGCGTCAGAGAAAGCGCCGATATTTCAAGACTAAATCTGGGTCGTCCGATCCAGCGACACATAGTGCGAGATCCAGTGGGCATATCGGCATTCAGGAGTTTGAAGGGCGAAAGTCCCTTGTCATCTCACATCTCGAAACCCCGAACCCCGAAAACGCCGAAGCCGCCCAAAGTCGGGCCCGTAGTATTACGGAGCATTCTCAGTCGTCCATCCAAAGGGGACACCTGGCGCCCAATTGAGCCATCTCGACATTTCGCCCATCGCGACTCCGAGGCGCAAGGAGCAGCTCCGTCGTATTCCCGATACGCAAGGTGCTAGGAATGTCCAAGACTCAGGCCCACAGCATCGACGAGCGGGTCCAGGACCGTCAGATCTGAGAAGGACCCGTGGCGCCAAATTTAACCATCTCGGCGTTTCGCTCATCGCAACTATGATAAGCAAGGATCAGCCCCTCCATATTCGCGAACACCGAAAGCGCCTTCGAGAATAAATGCAGGGTCACAGCCCGCGGTCACTTGAGAAAGGAAGAAAGTTATGCAAAGGTGCCAAAGCGTCGGGTTTTGCCACAGAAGGGTACCACATCCTCCAAGACCAGTTCAGCCCGACTTCGATCCTAGTCCTCGCTAAAGAATTAAATGAAGTTGAACAGAGGTAGTTGAAACCTCAGCTCACTTATTGAATGCAAGGTATGGGGGTTCCGGCAGACAGTCTGCCCGAGATGGTCCTATACACTGATTTTCTCCAAAGGGTCATGGTTGGTCCTCATCTGACCAGAGAGAGTCTGCGCACGCCATGTTGACCTTTAATGTTGCAACTATCTCCCCTGCAGGAGCCATGCGCAGTTAAGGTGGCGTCTGACGAAAGTTATCCGTCCGAATTCGGCTGAAGGGACACCATGCCTTGGATGACTGAACATGCATCTGATAGGCGAATTTTGCTGAGTATATAGACTCAATCTTTGTATTTTGAAAAGGATTGACGGTTGAGCAAGGCTCCGAGTGGTAAACTTTAATGAAGCATTGTTTTCCTGGTTATGTCTGGACTCTTGAGACTTCTTGTCTTCTGAATGTCAGTTTTTCTTTCGCGTCTTTGTTTACACTGTATTAGAATGGCTCGGAATTGGAGAATCCAGTCGAGTTGTAACTGTTATAGGATGATGTAGAGTTTGATCGCTGTAACGGTCACATTGTTTCTAATCGGTCCCTGTGATTTTCTTAGCACTGAATGACTTGGAATTGGAGAATCCAGTCAAGTCCCCCCTTTCAGTTTCCCGAAACTCTGAACCAGAGGATCTCGCATTCAAAGTTTTTCTTCTACAAATTACTGAAAGCCCTGTTGCCTGAGGTAGTTTGTCCACTCTTCTCACCAAGTCTTCAACCTGCTCATTTTCAAATCAACCCACTGACTGAAGTTAGATCAAGACCTCCTTTGTTCCTCGCATGCCGGACCCAGTCCCTGAGTTTGAGTGATATCT